>JAQFYT010002997.1:0-11613 GCA_034694925.1 Ceratophysella denticulata
CTGTTTTTTCTTTTTTAATTTAAGGTTGCAGGTGATGTACCCATATTGTAAATTGCAAATTGCATTTCGACTCTTGTTTCGCTAATGAGATGAAGCTGAAAGGCTGAGGGACTAAACAGGAAAGTTGTTCTACCTGCTGGTGCTGTTGTTGCCGCCCTGCCCTGACTCATATAATAAATAAATGCACAGACAAACTTCAAGTTTCAACTAGGTGTTTGGGTTTAGGTATTTACTAGTTAGGTTTAGAGATTCAATCCAAATTGAAAGGATTGGGATTGGGATCGCGAAGTATGAGTAACCAGATTTTCAGGTGCCTCAAGCTGCGAGCTAAATCCCATTTTCTTTTTAGTGCAGCGTGCCTTGTGCCTTTACAGTACTCGACTTTATGCAATAGTTAATGCGCTTAGCATTATGCATTAAATTGAGCTCTGTAAGAGCTAAGTAGTTATCTGTGTAAAATGCATAATCCCTCTGAAGCTCTATTCACCTGTTAAATATATTCTGAATTAAATAAATCGCATATTTATGCATTTGTGATTTATGTGTATTTGTAATCATATGCGAAATATAAGCAAGTTATAGCTCTTAAATCTTTGAATAGAGTATTTGGTAATAAACGACGGAAGATGAAATTAGGCAGTACATTTTTACAATAAAACAGAATAAGAAATATGTAATCTATTCAGGATATTTTAATGCGGAAAACTTACGTAATCGTGTAAAAAATATATTTTTCTGGATATTCTATCGTTATACATAATTCAAGGTAATTGGGACTTATTATAGTAAGGCGCTAAAGAAAGTGTGGTACAAAGGACTATTAAGTTAAGAAACGTGTGCCCCTAGCAAATGTCTGGCTTTGCGGCGCTTTTGGCGCTAAAAAACTTTTGGCACTTAAAACTTAACGCGTCTTAAATATGAAAACAGCCATTGAGCCAGCATATTGCTCACACATGTATATGCGGTAATCTTTCAAAAGAACATTATAACTAGTTATTATCGCTTGTACTTAAACATAAGAGCATATAAATATTTTTATAGCTCATTTGGCATTTGACATTTGTAATTGATGAAATTGAATCCGTAAAACTACCATTGTGATTTTCTCCATCTATTCCTCGAAACTATACTCCAGATCTGCTATATGCCTGTCCTAATATTTTCAGATTCCATACGGCTTTCAACATTTAACCTTCTATGCCTTTCTGTTGTCAGATCAAATCAAAAGTACCAATAATACGAGCGTATAACCTTGGCATAATAGGCATAATAATATTTTAACGAGATTCCTATTATCATTTGACTGTCAGGGGGTACTTTTTTAAGGGCTGTGGCTTCCATCCATCAATGATTTCCAGCCAGTTCATTTCTCCATGGCTATTTATATGCCTTTTTAGCTTGAATGTTCGGGTGTTACATAATTCGAGTCTGGTATTCATAAGTTTAGTACATGCTCTCAATTTTTTATGATTCTTTTCTGAACGATGATGAGGTTGAGAGACAGAACAATCTTATTTTTTTGTGACTTGTGTTATGTTGGAGTTCATTTGAGAATTTGAATATAAAAGATGCCGAAGAATGTGTAAGGTTCCATTAATACTTTTTGAGTACGCTAGTTGCCTTGTTATCTCACCATGATGATGGCATTGAGGTTTGGGTTTATGATTAACACGGCTTTGTACTTGTATGTGTGCACTATGCATTTAAAAAAATTTTACCTATTGGGCAAAGTAAGGTTTTATAGGACTATTTCATCTGTTATGAATTTCAAACTGTTATGAATAATGAATTATGAATAACGAAAAGCTTATTACTGCATACTGAAAATTTACGACCTGTGTTGTCTTACCAAATGCCTTTCGACTACCACTTCATGCCAGATGTGCCGTAATTAATCATAGCAATGTCAATTAAGTTCATACAGCAGACCTGCCGACATTGCCAATTTATTGCTCAGTGCCAAAAATAAGATTGCGGAAGAGACTTGAGCGAGAGACGTGATAAATAGCGTATTAGGAAATTCTCACGTGCGAAGCCGAGGCTTTAAACTACCCTTTTATAGGCCTGAATTATTTATACCTTAAGTTTTGAACCCTATGTACAGTGTATCATCCTAAGGTATAAACTTGATTCTGTTACCAATTTTTAGCTTGCGCTCCAACGTTCACCCCCGGCACTGGCTGAACTCATAAAAATACTGGAAGGTCGAGCGCATATAATAAAGGTACACCGATTTTACGAGGTGTGAGCTCTTCTGAGCTCATAGTGTCAGCTATAGCTTCGGCAAAAGGTCGGGGTCAGCCTTCAAACTATACATGCATTTCATATGTATGTGAACATACAAAGGGCTGGGCGCCGGAAAAGGTCAGGGGTCATTCGTTGTACTGATCCACGTGTGTGAATTGTACTCTGGGTTCGTTTATGACCCAACGCTTTTATGCGTGTGTATTGTCAATGCAGTCCACTGAGCTGACCCGAATTCGAATATACATATTTTCACTGCTATGATCTGCTTGATCGAAACGGTGCCATTTCTTGAGCCCAAAGCTGTACATACAGTCAAAGTCGAAGGTAACGGAAAATGCTTAAAACGCATCGTCACGCAATGCAATGATTAAGTATTGCCGGTGAGATGATATTTTGCTACCTCTTTGGCCTTCATATTCCATTATGACCATGCATACGAATTGCATGTTTTATGTATACCTATACCCAGGTTTGTCCAGGCCGAATGTTGCTTTCGCGTGTATTTGGTCAATAATTTTAAAATATTTACTAGGTCACAGTGCTATCAAACCAAACCAAACCAGGTAAGGTAATGTCAGAAAAATCAATGTGGCATTTGCGTGTACGTATTTCTACTTCATAATGCTCAAGATTGATTGCTATTCAAGTGAATCATGGTTGTTGACTGCATTCACACGCTTTAGCCCTGATATCGCCTAGGTATATTATATTGTTCGTCGTAAGTCGTAAGTCATATCATAAGCTATTGATATTATTGCATTGTGCCCGGAGTAACAATGCAATTATTCATAGGCGAGTCTATTGTGTCCCAGCTCGACCCCAATCTGACGGGTAACAAAGAGACTCCTGATCTCCTTCGTCTTTACCTCAGCCATATAAGCACTGAGCTCAAGTCTTGATAATAAGAACAAGACAAGTGCATTGAATTTTTATACGTTTTGGTTCCTACAAAAATGACCGCAGCGATTGATTAGCCTGTGTCGGGGTAAGGATCGATCAGTCTAATTTGAATAGATCAGTTCTGACACGAGGATTAACCCTGAGATAATTTTTGGTCCATCTGAATTTGAAGATTTGAAGTAAATGCCAAAATACGCGATTGGGCAAAAAACCAGGAAATTCGTGAATTCACCATATTTCAATAAAACCTCAAATACCTAATTGCAAAATAACGCTTTGAAATGGAAATTACAAGTCAATTAACTAATTATCTCTCAGTTGAGTGTTTGTATGTATTTCTACCGTGTGAACTTGACACTGAATCTACACAATTTCACAAGAACTAACAGATTTCTCACAGCATGTACATACATTAAATCATAATAATTGTGAACTGCGTAAACTCTTTAAGGTACCGGCACCGGCTTGATTTACCTGTGTTTCTGTGTTCCGTGTCTAATGGATTTACAATGCAATTTTTTGTGCTTTTTCTCTTCCTAATGTGCTAATGTATTTAGTATTTAATGGGGAATTCTGTGTACTCGAAGCTTCGAAGTTTCTAAACTTCGAGATCGGAAGAACCCATATGTATATTCCTTGTGGCAGTCAGGCCAAGCGAAATGGCAGACCTAGGCAAAGCTACAAGCTAAATTATAAATTATAAAATCTTCTTCTTGTACACGTCCACGTCGTCTCTGATAGGCTTTGTGCTATGCTATGGTAAATTTGTTCCTATTGTTATTTGCTACAGTATACCTACGTGTACCTGGGTATGGTACATATCCGAAAGATAAAAGGTTACGCCTTGAATCTTGTGCAACCATTATGCACGTTAACGTTAAGCTATATAGCCGGCTTCCGTGTAGTGAATCTGCAAGCTTACTCGTCTTGGTCGTGACCGGCATTTATTAGCAAAAAAACCTACCTGGGCCAAGCTAGGCTAAGCTGTGCATTGTGCATGTCGGCAAATGTAAATGTATTTAAGTCGTGAAGCCGGCCAAAAATTCAATATTAAATCTTATGTGCCTGCAGTTCCGTTCCAAAATAAATAAATATAATATGGAAATATGTCCGGTATGATTCACTGTATCAATTAAAAAGTACCTTAACTATAGCGAATTAATGAATTTTTGATGAACCGGGTTATTACCCGGTAAGTGTAGATTTTGGTGTGATTTTGGCAGAAATGAAATTGACATTAGTTACAAAATAACATTGGACGATTTCGCCAAATTCTTGACTAGGACTGGTTGTGACATAGGTTCCTTCCTGATGGATTAAATGCCGAAATATATTAAGCTCAAATTCACGCAAACCACAGATTTAAAATAGGACAACCTAATATTAATTTTACCATTAAATCCCAACAGCTAAAACCTGAAATATTTGGTATGAATTAAGGCTTGTAGGTAATAAATAAACGTAAAACAGGTAATTATCGTCAAGTAATTAGTCATTTTAGCTATCAGTCTGGTTGGTAATGAGGATAAACATCTCCTTGTTTAGCACTCAATTTGTTTGCTCATTTTTTGTAACATTGACACTATTTTGCTGAATTGGCAATGTTCACAAAGAACCAACTAGTTTAGCCCTCACGCAGTTCATGTTGTCCCAGATATTAACACTGTTTCTCACAAAGTATTAGCATTTTTTGACAAGCCTACTATGGGCTGCATTGAGGCACACTTCCTAATTTCGTAAACATAATGTCACGTTCACGTCCGTGACGACGGGGAATGAAAAAACTCAAATTACAGGATTTTACTTAAATATACCGTTTATGTCAATTTACAGGCTTAATTTGAAGATTAATTGGCTGAAGAAGTGCATTAGAATTTCTAAATAGAAATTGCTACCAAAAATATTTTGAATATATAATGCAGATTTCCATATTATAAATTGTGTGAACTAGCCATAAATCAAGACGTGAATTTGTATGGCTTTTGCACAGCACATTTTGTTATGCACTAAACTCTGTAAATGGTTCAAGCATTTTTATTTAGTATTTACCTGTGCCAAATTGATACGGATGGATAACGAGGAAAACGAAAGGATGATAAGTCATAAACATAAACATAAATCAACCTAAATAACGATAACAAACAACACATCCACAACTAACGCTTATTTGCACAATAGGTTTTTGGCAGCTATTTAGTTTTCTTCTGTGCTTACGTGATTTTCTAAACCTTTTAGTATTGTGAAGCATCAGCCGTATCTAAAGAGCATTAAGATTTCAAATTAACCCAGGTAATAATGCTCCTAATTTTTAAAAATATTAATTTTTTAACAGCTTTTCGTTTGAGTGATTTAAATTGCCGATTTAATTGAGTGCAAACATATTTTTTAGGGTTAGTTTGACAATAATTATATAGGCATTTAGTACACGACGCTATGAAATTTAACGCTGAATGTTCAGCACAATAATAAATAGCTCATTAAACAGGCGTGCGCGTGTAGCGGTAGTTAATTTTAACAATGAGTAATTGAAGCTTCTCTGCAAGATTTTAGTACAATTGATCATTGCAATTGCAGGCAACTTTTACTTTTACGGTATTGTCAGCAGTTTTATAATGGAACTAGATGAATGCGTTCAGTCAGACAGTACCGATATAAGGCAGGAACGCCTTGGATTAGGCTTATTCATTACATATTGAGCTATTTTCGTGCACTGTTATTATTTTAAATTAAGAGGTTTCACTTTGGTTAAGATTAAGATTAAGCTACACGTCTTATTCTTATTCAAGCATTATTTGTCCTATGCAAATGTCATACAAGCTACAATTTACTCTCATCCATCATGGAAACTAAGATTGTCAGCATGGCTATTAGTCCGGTTTGCTTGAGTGACTCTTCGCGTCACATAATTTTAGAAATCGAAATCGAGATGGTATACCTATTGTATATTCTACGTGCGTGTAATGAAGCTTCTTAACGTGCATTGACGCGGACGTTTCATCTTTGTCTATTGGGTCGATATCAGTTCGACTTGTGACTTATGACCAGTTTGAACTGATCGGTGTAGTTGTGTAACCGATCAACTCACCTGTAAGTCAAATTTTGACGAATTTGCCCTGAGTCGGTCGAATAACCGCGGCAAATCGAACTAGTATACTTTTATTTACCTTATGGCCGTTTACCTTTGGATTGTTAGTGCCCGCTTTATCGCTAGAGTTTTGTCATGATTTAGCGGCTTTTTGTTCAAATTTCAACAATATGGCGCTAGAATGTCAGTAATGTGCAACATTTCTGTCCTATACCTTGGAAATTGATAATATTTCACGGGAGCGTTTTTATGTATTTGCGACGAATTTGCATTAATGATCGTTTTCGTTTAAATTATCCCGGACGAATCGACCTCATACCCTTACATTTGCCTAGTATTTGAGCTACAAGTATATATTTTTCATATCTCACGTCACGTAATGCAGCTTTGATCTGACAAGAATGGAAAACCTCATACTTATACCAGTCGGCTATTTTTAGCAACTGTGAGATTTGAAAGGAAACGTTTGACCTAAAAATCTTTATAACAGGTACAATAATACTGCCGTGACTAAATCAAGACTTGACATTCTGTTCTTAGTAGCAGCGTAAGCATAGCGGCATGTCCTTGCATCTTGCCGATCTTGTCATACAGAATATGTACCTTATTCCACAAATGCTACAGAGTAACACAGTAGCTGAGTGCCGCGTCCGTCTCGGCCCAGTGACATGATTTTGGTCAACCCTGTGGAAATTCGAAGCATCACGAGTAGCATATAGCATAATGTTCCTTAGGCAGGTGAGAAATTTGCTAATAATAACACAGCCTTTGTCCAAATCCCGCTAATTGAGCTAAAAAAAAGAAGTTTTTACGGTCTAGTTCCTTGAGTTGACAGCACGTTCCTGACTTTCTTTGTCACTGTCACTGGTACAGCTTCTTCACAGATTATCTGTGCTGTTGTGTAGATGCAAATTAATTCTGTGATATTTTTATTATATGTAAGAGTACACATGGAAAAGTAACGCACTGTTTCCATTGTCTAATTTGGCTTACAAATCTTAATCGTGATGCTGTTATTTGAATTTCAGTGCGTTTGAAGCACTTCTGATTGACTGATGCGGCTGATTTCCAGGACGTGTCTGTTGACTACGCTGAAAAGTTCAGTTCCAGTAGCACTCCTCCCATATCTCGACCTGGCCGGGGCTACCGTTGACCCCAGTGTCCCCATTAGGAATGACCACCACGTCCCTGCTCTCGCACAAACCGCCACCGCCGCTACAGACACGCAACCCTGTATTTCTCCGTTCAAACTACTATGGATCTGTCGGAAGACCGTCCAACGGTAAGTAAAATCTAGCAAAATTTTCTATTATTCCACGAAAAAACATACAAGGTCGGTGAATACCTCATAAACTCATAATTCACATAAAGCTTTCTTAAAGTTCATATAGTAAATATATTCCATTTGACAGCTTTAAGCCTTCAATCAGTCTGACTGGACGTCAAGGCACATAAGAGCTTAATTTAATTGGGATTATGTTCGGATTAGTCAATGAACACTTTTGCTATACCATACAGTCAAATTACATGCTGTGTAGCAGTAGCACCCTGTATATACGCCTAAGCCTTGTGCTATAATCGGATTCTTTCATATCCGAGCTTAACGCTACGTTCCAGGCACATTGAATTTTTCCAGGCGTTTTTGTCCCTACAGAATTCTCAGCTGTAAAGATATTTTTATGTTTTACTAAAAATCAATGACACAGTCGATTTGTAATATTCAATTCCCTAAATGAAGGATAATATACCCAAGTGCTCAGCCCATGCTTTTGTTCCATTATCTGTTTTCTGCCTGTGTGGGATCTGGGGATCCATAGGGTGAACCACTTTCTCGGAAACCGTACCGTACAGATACAATAAAAAGTGAAACCCGATATTTCTACCTACTATGTGCTATGGAAAACCCTCTTCAAAAAATCGCTGAGCATTGAAAATTGAACATTTTGAACATTTGAACATGGAGCACTTCAGTTTTTTCCTTCGTCCGAGCCGTCGTCATTCTGGCCTGGCGTCTGACCCCCCGTCGTCACATTGTTTTTCGGCTTGAAAAAAAGAAGGATAACTCACATTCAGCTTCAGCTTTTAGTTCTACATTTTTGGTTTAGACTTTTCAGTGCTATGTTCAAAATGTTCAAAACGTTCAACCCCTTATGTATCTGCCACGCGGCGAAAAATTGCCGTTTTGCTGTGATGTACGATTACGATTACAAGATGGTACAAAAGATTATGCCAGTTTTTTTTTCGCCCAATTTCACTTTCAGTGAAAAAGTGGACAGCCCGCCCGTTGGGATTGCTCTGAAATTGAAATTCAGTTTTATTGGCTTTTTGGATGAATTGTACATATATTGTGAATGCCATGCACTTTGAGTGTATACAAATTACTCTATTTGGATCTTATTAGGTCGAGAAGCGGTGGTTAAACCGAAAAAGTTACGCTACGCTTACAGCGAAGCGGTAGCGGTGAGGACGGCTGTAGAACTCGCGAAATTCATCTGCGTGCTGCGGGCTGCGTGTAGGTCATTCTGTTCTCATTGGAGGTGAGGAGGCGGGGTTTAGATAGGATGCCGCGTGATAATGCCGCGGGAGTTCAAAATTCAAATATACGATGAGGCCTTGGGTCAACATTTTCACACCGTTTCTCATTGGTTAAGCGGAGGTAAGGGGGCGGGTTTTACATAGTTTGCAGCGGGAGTTCAAAATTCAAAAATACGATGAGGCCTTAGGTCAGTCTTTATAGGCCAGCTTTTTCACACCGTTTCTCATTGGCTAAGCGGGATTGAGGGGGCGGGGTTTAGATAGGATGCCGTATGATAATGCCACGGGAGTTCAAAATTCAAAAATACGATGAGGCCTTAGGTCAGCTTTTTCACACCGTAGAATTCACAAGAACGTAGAATACACGAATTTGATTTTCGCGCGTCATATGAAAATGGCATCTTATTTGAGCCAATAGCAATAACGCATTGCTCGATTCTTGCAGAGCGTGTATTCAAAGCCTTTGTGCCTAGTGTTCGTTCGCTTGGAATATATGTAGAAACGGAATAGAAATCTCATATTTGATTGTATTTAGGGGAGTCTAGGCTGGTGGAAAGATGTGAAGTCGTGGTAGCTGATAAAGGGAGATGATAGATCTGCTGGATTTTTTCTTTTGCTCCGTAGCTTCATCTCCCTCGAGTCTTCTTTTCTTCTTGTCCCAGTCTAATGTCATAATACGACCAAGTGTGAGATGTAAAATAAAAGAAAAAAAAGGAAAAAAGGGTTTGAATTTGAGAGATGAGATGAGGCAGAGGAATCTTCTTCATCTGTACTACAGACACAGACAGAAGAGATGGAAACAAAATGGGGTTTCCAACGCTTCGTTGGACTCATTCTCATTTTCATTCATTCCTTTTTTCCAAGAGCCCTTGGAGAAAAGCCCTCAGCAGCCAGTGGCGAGGCTCCAGGGTATTCCGAATCTTGACTGATCTTGTGATTTTGAGCAGAACTAAATATGCACAATTCAATCTAGACATTTATTTCATGTCTGCATTGATAAAAAAAACGGATAAAGAAAATAGGTCGGTTTTTGCGAGGAAACGGCGTACAAAACATAACTGTGAAATATTGTAAGACAAACTGTTTTTTCGAAGTTTATCGAAAGTTTCGAAGACGATTAAAGAAATAGACTGTTTAAATTCTGGTTCAGAGTACCTACATAATTAACCGACCTTGGTTAACTTATCTATATATAATTAAACTCATTCAATATACACGTGGGTACACGACCTTGAGTAACCCCAAACGCAATCCTGGCCTGGTTACGTCCTTGGATTTGTTCCGTCACTGCATGCGGGTACTTCATACTATCTTGATACACTTCATAAAAATCGAATCGTATCCATGCCAACGACAACTCACTCTGCAGGAATCGAGCTATGCGCTATTGCTATTGGCACAAATAAAATGCTATTTTCATATGACGCGCAGTTAGCGTATTCTATGTCCTTGTGAATTCTACGGTGTGCAAATGCTGACTTCAGGCCTCATCGTATTTTTGAATTTTGAACTCTCTAGCCTCTGTGGCCATGGCAACCATGGCCCGTCGCGTTGTCGCCTGTACTTGTTTACCTTTGTTTACTACTTGAAAATATCAAAAATTTGAATTCGAAAGAATTGAATAATCAGATACAGACCGCGAGTGGGCCAGCTGCACTGGTAGGATTTTATGTTCTTACATTCTTAGTGTTGTTCTGGAGATTTGAGGTTCGCGCCGTTGTTGTTCACTGGTTCCGCCTTATGAGAGGCGTGTGATCTACTAAGCGGAAGTTAGTTGGCTGGTCGATCGTATTGTTACCGGCCCATGGAGACCTTGAGGGGAGGCCAGCAGGCCTGCCTTGTATACTCCCGACACCATTAGAAAGTGGGGTTTCGGGGGTGGGCAATTAAGCTCGTTAGATAAGTAGATAAGATGCTGCATTTCAAAAATATTTATTTAGGTAGGTTTATGCCTGAGTTCTGAAAACGTGTTTACAGAAGCGAGGGTAATCTTCATGCAACAATGGTGTGAACGTTTAACCTCTCGACTCGGGCCCTACCATCCCGCTGGGTTGTATCGAAGGATAGGACATAAATCACTTCTGAATAAGATTGGAATTCTTTGTTCGGAAATGCGTTGAATATTTTAATACTATTACCTCACCTAATAACACCGTTGCATTTTGAAATTTTAAAAACGAATTTAAACATTCAACAATCCGGATAGTTTTAAAACGAAGCTCAAATATATTTTTTGCCTAGATTATGCCCACGTGCTGGTACATTATAAATTGTGTTATAGGTTTAGGAATGTGAGGTAAACGAAAGTGGATAAATCCATTGTTTGGGGAAGGCTCGGGACAGTGTACAGACAATATTCCTTGTTATGAACTCAATAGCCTCGAGCAAAGTCGTGTCAACCTGTCCGAAACCGCACTGAATTCCATACCAAACCTTTTTAAACCACCCCACCTAAATCAATCTCAATTGGAATCCTCAGGGCCTCGGCTTCATTCTTCAAATTTTTTTAATTGGACGGAATTTTAAGGTTTTAGTAAGTTTTGTTGGATATATACCGGAATTTAGGTGTTTGAGCAGTTGAGCATTTAAACTATGAACTATACATATATGATTGATTGATAAATACACGGTCTAATTACTTGGAAGTTGAAGATCTGATTTCACTTTCAATTTCATGCTTAAATCAGCGTCAAGCATTTGGGAAGTTGAAAATTGAGTGTTGCTTTACAGTACATTTAGCATTAGCCCGAGTACTTGCGTCATACATCATGAAACGTGTGGCTGTCTATGCTAATGTTCCTAGCTTTTGTGACTTTGATGATGACTGGACTTTATGACAAATAATG
>JAQFYT010002998.1:0-11613 GCA_034694925.1 Ceratophysella denticulata
TCAGAGGTCAATTCGTAAAACTAAGGAAGTTGAAAAAAATTAATATCCGATCTATGCAACATCACATCAACCACATCAACTCATCAAGAGATATCAACTACTGATAACCAAAATTTAATTTAAACACTTTACAACTTATTTTTGAATGGCGTTCCTTTAAAATTCAGTTCATTTTCGTTCAGTTACGGCAAACCGTACTGATGCATGCAGTGCAGTGCAGACAGATATGTGTACCTATACGATCTTTGAGCTGTAATTGTATAACCTGTGTTAGGTTAGGTTCTAAAGAGTCCGGTTGGATTAAGTAAGATTAGATTACATTTGAAAACTAACCTTCACCTGACTCTTTGAAACCTAATCTAACCGAAGTTAAACAGCTCAAAAGTCGTTTTGCATCCATAAGATACTCTATGTAGGTGTTTATATGTTACGAGCAGAGATATGCGACCCGATTACCAGTACCCTTTTAACCTAGTTTGTCAGCTGGTTATAAGCTCGGAAATCTCTGGTTACGACGACCCGATATGACGGATACTGGTTCTCGCACCTTTCAATAAAATCGACGAAAGTCCAAAATATTTTTCGAACATAATCTAAACCAAGTCGAATGATATAATGTCTTAAATTAGTTTGCTAGAGTCAGAGTTTCTAAAATCATAATTCCGGACTTTCTTCGTTTTATATTTTAAAATTTTTAGCGTAAGCTTTTCTCGACAATAGTAAAGGGACAAGTTCGAAGATTGGGTCCTCAACGGATCAAAGGTTTTTATCTCAGTCCCTGGAATAAAGGCTATGGCCCAAATATGTCCGCGCTGACAACTTGTCAATTGATGACAATAAACAAAGCATTTGGAAACTTGTAAACCCAATAACGATTATCTCAAAATTATTACTCAAAAGTCTTCACTGCACGACGAATATAGCACGGACGTCCTTGTGTTAATAAAATAACGAAGTAGCTCAATTTAGGAGTAATTGCAACCCGAAACACTCTAACATCCGGTTTGCAGTCACTTCTGAAGCCCCAAAACCGTAGGGTTCCAAGTAAAAGTTGCAGATAAAAGCAAAATCCACCACAAAGAAATTAATTACGTGGTGGGAAGCAGGGAGGGTTCAAATGGGGAAGTTGGAGAAAGCGTGTGAAAGGTGAAAACGAACTTTCGACTTTGACATAGCGCGTGATCGTAAGATCGCATATTTTTTTAAACTGTACGCGGTATGAATTATCTTACTTCGCTTTGGTTAGGTTCGGTAAAACACACGACTACGAAAGCGCAGGCTTTATTTGTACATATAGTACCTACAGTCTTTGATGTTTGACTTGGTGCCTTGGTATTGTCCCACTTGAGGAAGAAAGTAGAGGGCGGGTAGGGATTGATTAGATCCTTGAGTCAGATAGACCATTGACTGCTGAATGGAGTTCATCCATCTATTTCCCCTTAGTCGAAAAACCAGACAAAAACCAAAGAAAAAATGAGACTTTGCTCACCTGCGGGATTTTGAAGAGCCGGAGCAGATTCGCCACTTGAATGGAAGTCACGGAGGACGCGGCTCCCACTACGCCTGAAATCACTTTGTTCTTCATCGTACCTGGCATCGACCCGTTCGTACACTTCGCACTCACCACGTCCACGTCGTCAATATTACTTATTGAACCTGGAACAAACAAAATTCAAACGTGGGTCCATTAAATCAATATATTGCCGGATCGTGATCTGTGGAATCTGTCAAATGCTTGCTTGCTTGTTTGCGCTATGAATGATACAAGCTACGATACAGATCAGTATACATATCTAATTACTTGGTACGAATTAATTCAGTTAGTTGCCGGATAAATTACTAATTAATTACACATCGGGTTTTATTTAATATAAAATGTCAGCTACTCCGTGGAGATCGACAGTACCTTAGCCTAGCCTAACGTCAACGCTTAAACTTAAATTTCACGTAAAAATAAATTGTACAGATACGTTGATAGAGTGTCAAACGTTCCGGAATGGGTTAAAGGGCTCTATAGTATATAGGGTTAAATAAATTATTAGCCTTTACAACGTTAGGTCCCATTTACGGGTGCGATTAGCTAGACACTAGAACTAGAACCGACGTGACTCTGGATGCAAAATTCAGATATTGTCATTGTCACTACCATGTGAGATAAGGAGTGTCTCATTCTCGATGGCACCCTGTGTGTACCATGTTCAAAATCCCATTTAAAATCCGATTATACAACACATTCATCAGCAAATGAGAAAAGAGCCCGAGGCCTGATGTGATATGACTCCCCTAATGTCCTCTCCCCAAAAACCACCAAAAACTAATAAAGTTTCAAGTAATAATCAAATACTCCGGAGCGTCTCTATTCCGTGCATCCTCAATTCCGACACTGGTTTTCGAGCGATGCACGTGCTAATAGCATATTTTAGATTTAAAGAAAAAATGTGTATATTATATTATATGTATTTAATGTTTACTTGTATTTTCCTTAGGGTCGCGGTCGTATGAGATTATGTATCAAATTTTTAAAAAATGGCATATGAAAATTGTAAATACTTGTCTCGAGGATTTTCGAAAAAATACTGAATACCTACCGTTTAGCTTTCACCGTTTACACAATGCCAAATGTCAATGCTAGAATCAGCATAGACACGTTTTGGGTTGTCAATATAGGGCACCAACCGGTTAAATGCCTGAACTCCCCAGATAAAACAATAAACCCATAAGACCGAGCTCAAAAAGCCGTGGAAGCAATACCGCTATACCCGGTCCTGTTGTGCAAAAGTGTGTAGGTATATCTGAATAATGGTTTGGGACGAGGACAATAGTTCCTGCCACGGTTCACTTGAGCCGAGCTGACATTGGTGAGACGGTTTAGACTTTAATGCTTTTAGTAGTCCCTCACTCATATTTATCTAATATATTCTCCGTCGGCAGTGTAAGCTGGAAGGAGAAAGTAGTCCTCGCACTTTCTCCTTCCGAAATGAAACCCACTTGGGAAAGACCCGAACTTAACGAGCATATTACTTCCACACATGCCGAAAAAGACGCCTGCTTATAATACAATCTAATATTTCCATGGCCCTGTCTGCCTCAGCAGGACGGCTCTGCATACTTATTATTTATTAGGCCTTCACTCTGCTCCCACACTACCTAATACAGTACTCTACACGCTCTACAATGAGCTCCATGGATGACAAAGACCTGTGTTTGCTCAAATGACGTTCTGCAAGCATTATTATGTTTCTCAACCGGTGCGAGGATATTTCGTACCGGTATCTAGTTCGGCGTGCGGAGGTTGACCATTTTGCCCAATTTTTGGTGGTGCTTGGTGATTTAAACGAATCAACTTTAAGAAATACGTTAAATGTTAATTTAATTCAGATCATGCTCAGTTATATGTTAGTTAGGTTAAGCTCAAATTAGATGCAATTTTGGGAATAAACCTTCTAATTTTGCATTTTTAAATGGGCAATTTTAAACTGTAGCTATTTCAACAGCATTCTGGGCGATAAAAAGTCGAACGCATGACCTGTTTAATTTATACCGACCATTGTGACCAAAAATTTAGAACTTATTCTGTTTTTTTTATTGGACTTCCTTTTAGGTCATCTATGCTGATTCTTCTAACTCGCTTTGAAGATTTACGAAACATTCTACACAAGCCGATAAATCTTACACTTGGAGCCGTGTTTTTTTTTACCTTCGAGGACATATCTCATGCATCGAATTTTTGTTAGTTGGAGTTAGATTCGGTTAATTCCCTCCAAAATGCCCTTCGGGCATTTCGAGGAACATAACCTTACCAAACTCCAATTAACAAAAATCCTCTGCGCCCGTTCTCCTAACCTAACCTGACTTTGAATAGGTCTGGAATGACCGTTGCGGTAAAAAAAAAAAGCGGCTCCAATTGTAAGATTTACTGTCTATTAACATTCAACACCTATTGAATTTGTGTAAAGTATGCCAAAGACTGTAGGTAGATATATTTTTTTACACGGAGTTAAACCAAGTATTTATTAACGATAAGCCGTAGGTAAGCTCAACTGACCGAGACCGAATTGACCATGAATGTATACTAAGTATCTATACTATTTATCGTGAATTCTGATGTGGGTTCGCTCCGCGTAAAAAAGCCTTGGTCGCCAGTACATGTATTGAGGATAGACGGGAGTCCCGCACGACATGCATTTAAAGTTCGGCCTATGGTGTCGGGTGAAAGGACGCGTGGTTAGAAAGAACAATAGTGCTCCGCACCCGAGTTAACCAACCGTGCTCACCGAGACCCTGGCCACAGAAACACCTCGTAACGTAAATTTATATCTGCTTCCGATATGGTGGGGTGGCGCCTTAAGTAAATATGGGTGAATGGAAATGGACGCGTAATACGTATTTCGGAAATGGACTTTCTCCTACAGAAAAAGTACAGACTATCCTTGTTGGTAGCCATATGACCAGCAAAATTGTTTATGGTGGTGTCAAATTTCCGTACTGTGCTCGTGTTGAATTTCAATATTTACCGAGTATCTGAAGCGTTTATTCAGTGAATTATGAATGTGGGTAAGCGAGTATACGCAGTTTCGTACTCTAGAAATTCTTAACGCGTGAATAGTTGGACCGATCAAGCTGGGGGCATTCAAACCATTTTGACCTTAATTTTATGTATATTTGACATGGTCGAAATGTAAGCAGAATAACGCTGCTAATTGTGAGCTTATCAAGCTCGAATGCTATCAAGCGATAATAGCGAAATCCTATGAAATGAATCTGACCACTACCTACTGTGTAGTTTGTCCAGCCATGACCCACCGACTCCTAATAACCGCCGTCGAGTCGAGACCGGATGCCTTGAACCTCGCGTGCAGACGTCAGGAACCACATTTGCATTGTAGTATGTTAATTTCCATATTCGTTCCGTTTCACCCTTCACCATTCAGAAGGCCGTTTAATATATGGCTCATGCGAATCTGACACCCTGCCTCACTTTAGAAGAAATTTGTGGACACGAAATGGGTCTAATTTCAATAAGTCTGTCAAGTTGGGAATAATGATGGATCTGGTCGAGAAAGTCCTCCTCAACGCCTGCCCTGGTGTACTGTGGTGTATGTTGTGCTAGGCGAAAGAAGCAGGAAATGATGTGAGAGTGAGGCTGCCAATTCCAGGCTGAGAATTATGAACCGCTTCCTACTGTACTTTCGTAGTTCGTGCAAACTAGATTTTCAGACCTTTGTTGCTTTCACTGTACTGGTCAACATGCATTCCTTCCACCACATAACTTAAGCGGAGTCCGTCCATTTTTCCACTTTATTTATTACAAAAGAAGCCTACATTATTCCTAACATATACTTAGGAAGAAATAACAGAGGAGAAAACCAACAACCACATATATTACACAGAGTGGTGCCTGGCCTAGTCCATCCATGTACAGTGCACAGGGTCGTGCTAACCCTCCCCGGTATTCATGATGTAACGCACATTTAGTAGTAGTATTGTAAATTCCAGGAAACTTCATTGCCGCACTCTTCTAAAGAGAGCTTCTAGAGAAAGTTTCCCATTTGAGCAACACAAAACCACACGCAAATCACGCGTCTTCTAAAGGGCGTCTTTTTTCATGAATTAGTCATCATTCATCATAACTCCTACGGATAACATTTTTTCGGAGGCTAGTCAAAATTTCAAGTTGAATTGAAATGAATATTTTTTAAGAATCAGAAAGTTATTTATTTAAAACTTCCACATACAGTAAATACCAATTTGAGTTGCAAACATGTGATGAATTATTACATGTAAAATATCTCGTTCTGGGTTTCTGAGGATATGGAGGGAAGATCAATGTATTTCTTTATACGAATTCAAATGTGAACTTGCTCAAGGACGTTTAGATTTATTAAGGTATTTTAATGTGAACAAATGATTCTGTTGGAACTAGTTTAATGCAGCGTGGAAGGGTGGAGTCATGTTTACGCTTCCAGTACCTCCTTAACTGTCAGGATTAAGGATTCTAATGTAGTAATGTGCTCAGTTTGAATTAGATGTTTTGAAATATATTAAAAATAATTAGAGAAGGTTGAATTAGGAGGGTAATAGCGTGTACTTTATGAACAGAAAGGTTGTTTAGTATTTCAATTTGTCGTAAAATTCGATATCGTATTACGACATGTTTATATTGCAATTTCGCTCAATAACAAATCTCATGATTTGATAGCGTGTAATAGCTAAGGCTAATTATAATAAATCTAAAAATATCTAGTATTTGTATGTCAGGTTACACTAGAGCTCTTTAAGAGTTAAAGCTACTGTAAATATCTTAGCTATCACAAAATCTCATGCAAAAACAACTACGCGTCCCATATGGATTGATAATTAACATGTTTCAGAATTTGTTTAAACTCTAGATTGAAATCAACGCATTTCTTTAAAAATGACATAAAATGCGTATGTACGTACGTAATGCTACAATTGAAAATACGTATTCAACGAAATATCAAATTAATGGTAGGCTTCATTGTTAATATCACAGTATGACTAAACCGGCAAACAACATTTATGAACGACCCTGTAGCCAGGGACTATGATACATATAAGCCGTGTATGATGCATTAGAGCTCAGCATGTTTTTGGAAGGCTATTAGGTCCAGTCCGAAGTCGAGACAGGAACAAAAAGCCTTGTGTGTGGACTCTGACTCATTTCTCATTTTGTTCTGAGACAGGGTATGCGTGTGTGAGAACCAGGTTTTTCGGGGTTTTTTGGGAGGAAAGGCAGGAGTCCGGGTAATTCCTGGCAAGTCCTTAATAATAGGCCCATGCTTTTGTCCGTTTGAAACAAATGAGTGGGAGAGAACATCATAAATAGAGACCTTGAATAGGCTCACCTGTTTGGAGCTCTAAGGACAAGGATTATTAACGGCTACAACGCATGGAATACGCTAATAAGAATATTACCACGGATGAATATCCTCGATTATGTTATTCAATTCAGGAATGAAAGTCAACAGGCACGCAACACAAAACAGTACCGGCTGAATGAATTTATCCATGATATTTACAGAATTATAGGCCTATGTGTCGACGCCAGTCACATTTAAAGTATTGAAGATATTTAAATGCATCATTTCAAGTTATACAGCTTATTGTCGGGGTCGGTCATATTTATGGTAGATGTAACAGCTTGTTGTGAGGATGCTGTTAATGGTAGATGGTGGGTATCTCAACGTATTACGCTAGAAAAAACGTGATGTAAAATAATGTTGCCTACGAATATGTTTCCATGAGGCCGCCATTACCGCTTATATTCGCAATAAAATCCTGAAGGTACCCACGTACTAGGTGGCCAGTCCAAATCTCAACTGCATGTGTGTACAAGGTAGAATATACTACAAAAGAAGACTTTTTATAATGTCATTCGAATCTTGGCCCTGGGTTGGTTGTGGTGGGACTTGGACATTGGAGACTGCACAAACCCTTTTTCTGATATTAAAAGCAATCTATCATCATCAACAACGAGTTTTTGTCAGGCTGTGGACCAGCAATCCTCCGCACTCGCATCAAAGAACTCTCCGGTGGTCCTGACTTTAAAATGGGACATTAGCCTTTCAAGTCCCAATCCATTTCATGTTTTAGTAGTCCCTCTGTTTCGGCTAGTTCCAGAAGAGATACACGACACCACTTAACCAACTCCGGAATAATGATGCAGCCGAAGTGGAATGCACTGAGGCGGACGCCACCTGTACCTACACTCTCTCCACCCAAAGTGACTTCTTTTTTTGGCAAGGAAGGATAGGGAATGAAATCGATTCGGAATATACAGAGAATACCCCAAAAAATCCTGCATTGCGGCAGCTTGGTACATGAAGTGTGTTGCTGAAGCTGGGATTTTGGATGAATTAATGCAGGACGCTTGTTAAATCAATGCTGGTTTGGTTTATGGCGTCAAATTTACTTCTCTCAACTATTTCAAGCTGCACTGACGTGCCTATCTTAAAATCCAAGACGCAACGTATGATATTTATGATTGCCAGATTATATGATGGCACTTATGATAACCAATGTCTTGGTTTTTACATTTTTGGTTGCATTCCTGTCACTTCTTAATCTCGCAACCAAATAATGATTGGGTTCATTGTGTTTATATGCAGAATATTGACTTCAGCAGAAAGCTAGGTATTGCAGTTTGTCATCTTGAAGTCCTTGTCCAAAACTTGTGTACTTTGTGCACAAATTTGATATTTCAAACGGCATCTTTACTTACGCAACCAACTCTATCAACAGTGGTGCACACCAGCACGTTGACATGCCAAACTACTAGGAATTAATGCAGGCAAAGACGTTATGTCGCATATTACATATGACAAATGCCATGGCTGACAATATAACGCGACAACGTGATAGGCCATGTTAGCCATGATCGCGCACGCTAGTATTACATGTTTTCAAATGAAGTTTCAAATGTAGAGTTATTCCTCATTCCATTCCATGCAACGAAAATTCTTTCATCCCGTTATATTGTATACTTCAGGGATGCTTCTAAATTCAATGGTTCTTAAGACAGGTAGGCTTTGCGAGACAGCAGACACACGGATATGACCAGAGACCCTTGCATTAGACCCTTCTGGTGTAACACTGAGAAGAACAGCAGGAAGGGAAAGTATAAGTTACTTTTTTGCCTCAACTGCAGGCTAGCTGGAGGAAGAAGAGCCGAGGCCAGGCATCATGGAACTACAGGGTAGGTACCTACTTTAAATTCTAGTCCTGAGTCACGCCAGAAACAATTCCATGTATTACTAACGGAAGGAAACTATGGGCTGGTTGAAAACGGATACAGCCAGAGAAGCAGAGAGCTCGCCGGCATTACTACATGCAATATGGAGTAATCCAAAACTTTCTCCGGCAGAGAAAGCGGAGCCGTGCCTGGTGCAGAAGTGAGCCTAAAAGTGCCCCACACCCACACTTTAGGAGCCTTCCCCTGTGACAGAATCACGATTAACCGAGACCCGGAAGTGAGGAAGGGGCGGGTCTATTAATTTCTTGCATGGGTGAGCTCTGGGCCAAGTTCAAAGAAAACCGACCAAAGCACCCAACATTCCTAGGGCAAATACTACTTGCACCAACACTCACTCGTCTTTCAGAGAACACAAGTTTCTTGTGGACAGAAAACCGGATGCTCTGGGCCTGGGTGTCGGACCGGCATTTCCATTCCATGTCGACAGACCGCCCTTCCGCTCGTTTTTACTTCGACAGATCGACTGGAGCAAGCCCAGTTCGACTGGGTGAACACTGTCGAGTTTAGTTTGGATCCGGATTTTTATCCTCCAGCTAGATTTGCATCAACAGGCAATCATAACGTTGACATGAGGAAACGGGATACCTACTTAGAAATTGGTCATATGCCAAAGAATTCAAAATGGGTCTCAAGCAGGAACGTATAATACTTGGGATTGGGAGACGTTTGGAATTCTGTAAGGTTCAAAGTGCCGACACCCAAATTGAGACAATTCATTTTGTTTTTTCAAAATCGTGACAAATTCAAAATTCAGTACCTACCATGAAATTGGAATAAATCAAAATTCGAGTATATCTAAATCAAAGTAAAATTCAACTTTTATCCAAATCGAGACAACAAAATTTGACCTCATCTAAATCCGGAAAACCAACGCGCTGATATGGAAGCGTGTAGAATTAGCTCGTTCAATGCGAAATATTACATGGAAAGTCTTATAGAACGTCGACCTTCGCAGAAGGCTATTTAGGGCAGGGAAAGTGGAGAAAGTCCTGTCCGCCCTTTTCCTCTCCGTGCGGTCAAGAGACCTACATGAGACTCGGAATGGTAATCCATGTCTCGACCAGCCTCAGCTCTCGAAGTCCTAAGACCCCCAGAACACTTTTTAGGAGTTGGAAGGGTAAAGTAAACAGAGGAGCCGGGGAAGGAGACTTGAGTTGAATCCACTTCCTCACAGCCTCACAGCTTTCTTTTCAGACGAATGAAAAACAGAATCTGAGCCTGGGCAAGAACCGCTCACTGGGGAATAGCCTCTTCTACTCCCTGATTACTTCCCATCTCATAGTGTTCCAATAATATGAACGGAAACTGGACCAGCCAAAACTACCAAGGCTGCTGTTAGGTCTCTTGTTCTATGTATGCTGGAGTCAAGGATCAAGGGTCTTGTTGGATGGTACTTTCCAGTCATAGAAAAATAGGGTCAATTTTATATTATCCGTGTGAAAAATATCACGGAGTTATACATAAACTTACTGCCTATTCGGTGTTTATAAATTTGCAAATAAAAAATAGCTGGACAAAACATAATATTTGTACAGGAGCATGTTTATTGGGGTCAGATTTCTCTAGATTTTGTCAATCTAACCTAACATTTAAGAATCATGTAATACAACATAACCTAAAATGTTATACATCGTCATGTTAATTTAACCCATACATCTAGTACCTCGCAAAATCTGGACTTTCGAGCCGGCATGGTCTTCCGAGCCGTCAAGGTCTTTCGAGCCGTCAAAGTCTTCCTAGCCGCCAAGGTCTTTCGAGCCGTCAAAGTCTTTCGAGCCTGTAAAAGTATTTCGAGCCGCCAAGGTCTTTCGAGCCGTCAAAGTCTTTCGAGCCGTCAAAGTCTTTCGAGCCGCCAAGGTCTTTCGAGCCGTCAAAGTCTTTCGATTCGGCAATGACCGGCCGGCATTGGTCTGTTGAGCCGGCGGCATTGGTCTGACGAGCCGGCATTGATCTGCCGAGCCGGCAATGGTCTGCCGAGCCGGCAATGGTCTGCCGAGCCGGCAATGGTCTGCCGAGCCGGTATTGGCCTGCCGAGCCGGCAATGGTCTGCCGAGCCCGCAATAGTCTGCCGAGCCCGCAATAGTCTGCTGCGAGCCGGCATTGGTCTGCCGAGCCGGCAATAGTCTGCCGAGCCGGCATTAGTCATTTAAAAACGAGACTATCCATAAGTATAAGAGCAAATACGAAAACTGCCAAAATCGTCTTTTTCGCTTAGAGAATGATGCAATTTTGACACTCTGTAGTACATACAGTCCATTCGTAGACTTACTGTAATTCAGCGTATCCGCTATTATAGTGAAAATTGGACTATGTGTTAGTGTAAGGTTATTGAACAAAACGGCTGAAATCGTGTTTTTCGCGTCGAGAACAATGCAATTTTGAAATTTTGTAGTACATAAAGTTAATTCGTAGACTTACAGTACTTCGCAATTATAGTGAAAACTGAACTATCCATAAGTCCACCAACATCTACCTAGTTGTTAATGAAAGCTTACTATATTTAAGATCAATTCAACAAAATCAAACGAAATATAAGCACATACATACACGCTTTTGAGTACTGTCGGTATTGTGTGATAAATATCGGCATCACGATTGATATAAACCTTATATGTGTACATGTTAGGACCAGAGCCCGAAATCGCTCATTGAGCGAAATGAGAAAACCACCACAGCCCGAAATGATATCTTAAAATTAATGTAGTAATTAGACAGAGCTCCAAATTAATTCTTTCATAGCCTAACCTTACTTATCTATGCTATAGGTAGTCATTTAGGCAAAGTTAGGTTAGGTTAGGTGACTGCTGAAGCCAAAAAAATTTATCAAAAAATTGAAACTT
>JAQFYT010002999.1:0-11612 GCA_034694925.1 Ceratophysella denticulata
CCCGAAGTTTTTTTTTCGATTTACGTTTTACGTTAGGCTTTAGATTAGGTTACATAAAATTGAGAAAAATCGTTCGGACAAAACTAGTCATTGGGTAAAACAAACAATTTTTCATCGGGCAACTTAATTATCAATTATGAAATCACATTTTGCTAAGAAATAAACTGTAAATATGTACTTATTGTTAGTAGTTTATAGTTTAGTTTAGCCGATAGGGTTTGAATAAATGTACCGTGTAAATATTACATACCTGTAATTGTAAATAAACATAAAAAAGTTGTTTTCTTCTATTGTCAAAGTCAAAAGGTTATGTTTTATTTGCTTCTATAAAGAGTTTATGTTGAGCTGGATCATTCATTCGATACAGATAGGCTAACAATACTGGTTTATAGTTTATACCCCTCTTGGTTGTCTAATTTGGTTTCATTGGCATTCATACTGAAAATGGCTTTGATGAGCAAGCATCCATGCATAAGCAGTTTCATTAATTGCATTTGATTAGTTTAAGATCGTTTCGGGCTAATTTTCTTGAGAATGTTGAGCGGGTCCGGGTCAGTCAATTTCTTCTTCTTCTCCAAGTCCTTCTTGTTTGTCTTTTTGGCCATTTTGGCAGCACGGCGAGATTTGACTGGGGCTACTGGAGCATTGTTAGCCACTGGAACGACTTTTTTAGGCTCCTCGACGGAGTCGGAGGCGGAAGTATCCACGGCTGGTGTGGGCTCATAGCCTGGTGGGGATGGGCCGAAAGGGTTCACGAATGGGTAGGGCAAGTCATCATCTTGATAGTCAACGGGGGTTGGAGGGCGGCGTTTTGAGGGTGCGAATCTGACTGGACCGAATTTGGAATATTGAAACGATTGGATAGCAATTGGTTGCTTGGTCTTGAGATTAACAGGGGTGATGGAAGCAGCGATTGGTCGACGCTTAATGTATACCGGCCCTTGGGAGGCATACGAGTATGATGGACGGAATACTGGTCGAATTCGTTGAGGTGTGTTGTAGCCGGGACGGCCGCCATAAATTGGGCGAGGGCCATATGGGCTTGGTCCGGGGTAGTATGGTCGTGGGGCATACTGTGGTCGTGGGGCGTACTGTGGTCGCGGGGCATACTGTGGTCGTGGAGTATACTGTGGTCGCGGGCGGTAGTCGACGTATGGGTTATAGGCGTGGGGTCGGTTTGATGGTCTGTAAAATCAAATCCAGTTATCAGTATATGGTAAGCATATTGATATCTACCTCGTATTCATATAATGAGCGTGGAAATCAGACATTGGTTGAATTTGATCCGGTTGTCGGATTGACTGGAATTGGGCATTGCTTATGGCCAAGAGCTGTGTGCGGATAGAGTATTGGTCTAATATTTCGTCAAAATTCAACTATTTTCAAGTTTAACCAATAGCTGCCAACAACAGAAAACATTGAAAAAGATGGCTAGCGACTTCCGAGTCGATAGCCTGCATGTTAATGGAATAACTGGAAGATTCACGCTATTCAATGATTATTCGTTAATACCTGTTATACACTGGCGTGTAAGGACCGCGAAGCACGGGTTCAGGTCCACCAAACTGTTCATTATCGATGTATTGCGGCTGTTGCTGCTGAGCCGCAAATCGATTCACGTAAGGATTGTAGTTATTGTTATTCCCATTTCCGCCATTGACCCGGATAGCCAGGGACACGGAAGGATTGCTCTGCTGTGGCCGAACCCGGTAAATGATTGGAACTCCTTGGTAGGCATAGGGTCCTTGGAATCTTTGACCCTGATAACCTTGGTATCGCTGTCGCTGATACTGCTGTGCAAAATAGTTCTGAGCCGAGACCCTTTGATTAATGAGTGCATACAGCTCTGGCGTACGGGCCGGTGGGAAATCGGTCAAAAATTCGTTTCGTCCTTCCGGATTCTCATCATCAGTATTTTCATTGGACGGCTTATCCTCATCCACGTTATTTCCGCTGTTGACCGGGACTGGTTCCGCATCCAGCACATCCGTTTCATCGGAATCGTCTATAGAGTCCGGATTCAGTATGTTAGCATGGAGCAAAGTGGTGAAAGAAGAGAGTAAAGTGTGAGGCAAAAGTGTTTGAATAAATAGGGAACGCAAGTGTTGTGTTTGTTCAATAAATAGTTTATTTTTTTTGTGAGTTTATTTACTGTTTTGGTTGTTTAAAAAAGTTTTTTTTTGTGAGAGGGACTGAACAGAATATAACACTTGTGACCCCTCAGTAGTTGTAGTACAGACCTTGTCGTCCCACTCCGTCGTAGAGCCCTTCCGAGTAGTAGTAAGGGTTCGAGTACCCAATGTCGTCGTAGTGGGATTGGAAGGAGTGGGCCCCGCGGATGGGAATCCCTCGGGCGGGTGGTGAATACGGATCTGGAATAATTCAAACCAAGAAAAGTCATGTTAATATGGCGTCCATCATGGCCGCGGACCGCGGATTTCTAATAGCTTTGGCATAACCGGTGGTATACCTGGAACGATTGAGATGGGCTGATCTCCAGAAACGGTATCAACTGGAACCAATACTTCTCCTTGGTCAGTCACATATCCAGGCACAAGGGCTTCGACTCCATCTCCCAATCCTTGCTCTTCAGACGAATCATCATCCGAGTCCGGTTGGACAACTTCATTGGATTCCACGGCTTGGGCAGGTTTGACATCTTCCACAGAGTTTTCGGGTACAACAGCAGGGACAGGGACCTTAGAGTTGTTCACGGGTGCGACGGCGACTGCGGCTGGAGTCGGAGGAGCGGCAACCACGGGCTTAACCTTGTCCACGACGGGGACGACTGGGGCAACTTCTACGGTCTCGTCGGAGTTCAGGGGTACCTGTCGCTTCCGCTCTTCCTCTTCTTCCTCATTGTCATCATCGTCAGGGCTGGGCTCTTCATCGTCACCGGCCTCTTCCACGTCAGTCTCGTCATCGGCTTCGGGGTCAACGTCCGCCTCTTCGTCCGATTCGTCGTCTTCCTCATCCTCCTCCTGCTCGACGGGGGCAGGGGTTGGTGGGGGCCTTGCGGGTGGGAAGACTGGCTGTGGAAATGAACCATGAATTTAGAATTCAGAATTTTTGCCCATTTTCAAGATTTGCCCGTTAGGAATTACATTTTGGTTTAAAATCGTGGTTTAATATTTAACAGGATTAGCATTCCTATATTGGACACTTTGCAATAGTCAATAATTGTATTTGTTAATTAATGGTGGATTTAACTGTAAATGATGGTAATTATCAAGGAATTGAAAAGTTTAGGCATTGGAATAAGTTAGGATAAATTGACTCTTGAATCAAATCCAGTATGCTAATCACCTAATCAGATTCATTTTCCCAAGATACAAGGTTTAGAATGGAATGCTATGTTGTCCTATTTGTCAAAAGCCTATGCACAAGACGAGACGCTTGGGCTCGCTCGGGGCTTGGGCATAAAAAAATGGAGTTGATTTGAGTGGACATACCGGTTGGACGGGTCGGTTTCCTCCGTCAGGTCCAATGGGCCTGCCTACGTTATTAGGTCCCGGAACACGAGGAGGTTGGGGAACAACAGGAACGGGTGCCTGGGTTGGCTCCGGAGCCGGAGCCACTGACCCCGTCTCAACCACACCAGAGACTGAGCTATCAGGGACTGGTCTCGCTCGATCCCCTGCAATCCCAAACAAGAAAAACAGCGGACGGGTTAGATATTTCCACATTTGATGCAGAGTTCAAGGAACCGGAAGTCGAAAGATTCACTCTCGCTTTAGCAGATTAAAGGTCGAGTGCAACTACGGCTTACACATTTGAGTGAGTCCTACGAACTTTCTCCGGACTTTCACCTCAGCGTTATTTGTATTTGTGAGCACACGTCGTATAAGATGCTTTAGACTTTTCCCAGGGAACTTTTAGAAATTTTCTTGCGACCTTCAGCACAATTTCCTCGAATAACCGAAAACTTGTTCTTTTCATGTGAGTTTTAACATAATTACGGTGATTAAATCGGGTTTGTACGCCAACAAAAAACATAAGTCAAAGAATTATTATAGCAATAATTTCTTACAGAAAACTGTAAACAATTGTGAATTCTGTACTTAAAACAGATATATCAATTTTCCAACTGGCAAAAAAACTCGCGTATATAAAGTAAGGATTATGAGTACAAATTTGTTTAATTAGGTACAGAAATCCGAACCGGAAGTACAAAATTAACCAATAATTCAACAAAGCCTAATCGTTAAGCGATTTATCTTTACTACGTTCCGTTTTGATTTCTCTACGTACGAATGCCATTACGATCAACTGGGATATTACCTACCGAACGATAGAAAAAAATGCTACAAGGGAAATTACGTACCCAAATTTTTCGGATTCAAGGTAAATCACTGTGATTGTAACTGACCAACCAATGCCTTTGTTTGAAAGGAACATGGGTCGCGTAGTGTGGTAAGCGGATTGAAGAAGACTGGTGTTTAGAGTTACTGACCATCTGAGCCCACGACGATGTCTTGAGGAGCCACAGCCGCGTCATTCCGTCCCTTACCCGATGCCAGGTAAGGGCCTACATCCTCGTCATCCTCGAGTTGCGGGATGTACTTGTACTGCGTCTGGCTCGGGTAGCCATAGCGATAGGGCATGAGGGAGTCTCGGTAGGGCCAATTCTGCGGAGCGGCGGCCGCCAGTCCGCAAACCGCCAGGACCAACAGGTACACCTTCATGACTGTATTGTATAGTCTAATACCACTCAAGTCTCCCGAATCTAAATGGTCTCAATGGTTCCTCGGCGGAAGAAGAGACCTAACTGAAGGGGTTAGTTGCCCCGACTCCGTGTTTTTAGCAACAGAGGGAAAAGATTGTTGGAGAAGATTACCTTGGACTCGGTCATCTCCCCTCTGTATGCTCCCATGCCAGGTTTATATGCCTGATGATGATACCTTCCAGGCAGTTTTGTTGTGTATATTGTTTGGGGCCAAACCGGCCAAACCCATACGCGAATAAATTAATCACGGGCAGCAAAAGACCGGATTCAGTATACAGCAAACGATATACAAGAATTAGCATTAAGGAGTCAAGGCACTCTCACTCTCCACAACTATATACTTTCCCTTTCTTCAATGAATTGTCATCCGGAGTCATTTACGACATCGTCAATAGAACTAGGATTTAATCGGTCCAGATTTTCGGCAGCATCTGGAGTACAAAAATTATTGACCGATGGACAGATAATTGCCTCATATGGCCGGTAATGTATACAATACAATAAATGCTACTTCCAAAAGATATTCTTCATCCAAGTATCTGAAGTTATTGAAAGCTTATATCTGCCGATGTTATAAAAATATATTTCTTGTAAATAGTTTTATTATATGACATTTAACTAAACTGATTTAACTTGAATGTCTTCTTTTCTATAAATAATTTTTATTATAATTAATTAGTTCGGTATTTCTGTGTCAGGGTCAGTCAAATTTTCGCATATAAATTATTATAGTGGGTTTAAATGCAATTTTTGAATCTAAAGGCTGCAAACTGATGAGAATTGTGTGATACTGTGGAATACATAAAAAATTAACATAAAAAATTGCGACCAAACAGTCATTAACTGACCTTGGTGTTCAAAACTGGATGTTCATTGCAAGCTAAGCTTGCAGTGCGGCTTTTATTGTTAAAATTATTCTGATTTTTTGACTTTTTTGAATACCCAAACCCAAATTGTTAACGGAGAGAACAGTTGAAACCTACAAATATTGATTAAGTACCAACAAAAATTTTTATTAAATTAAATTTTTATGTTTGGCATAAAAGTATGCAAGTACGTTTAAAAAATTTTACGGCATCTCATCGTACCCGTGCTCAAATGCCAAAGAGATATGTGAATGGATAATAACTCGGGTATTAACCCTGTGCGCTCTGTCAGTCTTCAATAAGGTGCGTGTGCTCTGTACTAAGGCCTTTTGTCCATACAAATACATGTGTGCTATGCTTTAATTCCCAATTTGACTTAGAACCGGCCTTGAGTGTTGCAGCCCGTTGACTTACGTATTAAATTAAGGTAGTTTTTGGACGTATAAATGTTATAATATGGTCAAAATCAAAAGCTCGATCAATATAATCCGCGCAATACCTCATTGGAAAGCTAAAGACATGATTGATCAACTTGGTTATTCGAGTTATGCTTAACTATCTAGTAGACGTTTAAAATTCGTTACAAAAATATGATAAAAAATATCCTAGTTTTCGGAATTAAAATGAATCAATATTTTCTGCACGGTAATTTAAACAAGATTTGCCTTAAATTTTGACAAGTTTTGCCTTTAATCAAAAATCGGCATTTCAGGTCGCTCATTGATTTATTGGAATTAGATATGTGGTACATGCTAACAAAGGTCAGGATAGGTTAGATTAAGTGAATTCATGTTAGGTTAGGTTTAAAAAGCCGAATACAGATGAAAACGTGGTTTTTCTTAGGGTAAAACTTGTCAAAAAGTTTAGGGCAAATCTATAGTTTAAATTAGGCCACTTATATTGACGGCCAATTAAAATTAAACGTGTAACTTTAGGTGCAATTCCGAATAGCCAATGTAATCAGAATCTGACATTTAGCTTTTCAAAGTAGTATACCGATAGTAGTTATACCTATACCTACTCCCGGAGCGGGTGTTTTAGTGCGAAGACGTGTTTAGCCATATGATAATACATATTACCTTTTACCATATATCCATATTACCTTTATTAGTAATTGGTATTTATGAGGAACTTTAAATAAATCACTTTCTGATTCCTTAAAAAAAATACATATTACTTATGTAAATAAAACCACCTTAAGGGAATGAAGCAGAAGAAGGAAATAATGTCTCTCAAGAAGAGAACCGAGATAATGAAATTTCACAAGGCGTTTTTCTCCTGTATTCTGTAAAACGTGAAGAGGAAGAAAAAAAGTAGAAGTGGTTATTCGGGTTTTTTTCTTCATGTTCATCTTCCAAATATTATTCACCAATCTTAAGAAGCTTTTAGTAGTCACTCCGAGTCAATGTCCAGCCACTCACCCCGTCCGTCCGCAACACGTGACGTCGTCGTTCAAAGGGATTTTGGTAATCATCAACCTCTAAAACCTGAAAGATCAAGCTTCAAAAACCTTACAATTAGGAATACAGTGGTTGTGAAAAGCAGTTTTTTCTACAACGTAGATTGAAAATCCTAACCGCAGAGTTTAAGTCATGTCACACTTTGGTTTTGGACGCTTCTGTTTTTGTTGAATGTTGAAGTTGGTTTCGTCGAAACAGGTAGAGGTATTTAGGGGAAGATGGGTTAAAAAATTAATTAGCTAATACCACGACAAATCTAACCACTGCGAGACTCGTTGAGGCTGAAAGACTGGACACAAAAACGTTTACAATGCTACCATACCTATTTTTCAGTTCATTTTGACACCCAATCAAAAAGTAGGAATGATGCTCTATACCGGTTACAATTTATATATATATGGACATATCAATGGCAGGATACCTTCAGGGAGTCAAATTGCAGTAAATTATCCGTTCCGCTGCAGTATCATATTTAATATCATACCATGTTCAATATAAAAAGCTTAATACATAGCCTTATGTCAATGCAAAAACTAATCTGCAATTTTGTCACCTAAATTGTTCGATATTTTCATATGTACATGATACTAAAATATTGTTCGGAGTGAGAGCGAACTAAGGTTAAACCATGACAGGATATGGACATTTGATTTATCAAAATTTCTAAAGAAAAAAAAGTAAATTAACTAAGTTTACTATTTGAAATGTTATAATTTAAAACATAGAAATTAGAAATCTGAACAGATTTAAAGTTTGTCCAATTCACAAAAACTTGAAAGTTAATTTTGACAATCCTGGCCCTGGCCCCAGAACGCGTCGAGCGTTCAGTTTGTTCGGATATAAGACAGAAGATATTTATAGAGTGACCTTTTAATAGTGTAACGTTTAACGTTTTATAAAGCAAACCTGCCGGACAGACAAATGCATACCTACAGAAGGAATATTCGCTCTGGCACCAAGTGAAAGCAAAGTCGCACCAGACCACGACGTTCCATACTTTCACAGCAGAAAAAAGAGTGAAAGTTGCTGACCTGACATGCGGAAAGAGTTATGGGCGGTTTGATATTACGTTTTTTTTTATTGGAGCTCACACTGTTTCCCCAGCAGAAGAAATAATTCATATGAAGCAGTCTACCGACATATGGGTTGGTGTTGGTGAAAGTCATTGACGCCATCCGCTTCCGCTCCGGTTGTGGTCAAGCTATATAGCCGTATCATCACGGTATTGTAAGGTACCTTCATAGTATCAGCATCCGTCGGCAATGATGGCGTGTTGCCCGAAAAATTCTATCGTATGAGTGTATGGTACATTTCCACAAATATTTGCCAATATTCAGTTGTATACCAACAAAGGTAACCATAGATACTACCAGTTCCTATTAGGATGCAAGGATGCAAGGTATAATGTAATGTATGTATAGTTGAGCCAAGATCACAGATCGCATACGATTTCGGCAGAATTCCACATACAACAGGTATCTGTAAATTGTCCTTAACAACGAGTACCTTCATGTCAAATCTGAGAAAGACAACTAAATTGGACTCAAATTAACTACGAAGACACTATGCTTCATTATATCTAATAGCAGATATTGTATAAGCCAGTCTAATCCACTGCTCTGCTCAAAACCTTATGAAAATGACAATGAAAGTGTAAAAATTGAGATTTGGGTGAGTGTCGAAACAACGCCTTTTTATTTGTTTGCTTTGGTCAAGTCAATAAGAGACGACGTCTATTCATCGTCACCTGTACAATGAAAAATGAAATGAATCTGCAGAGTCAGTTTCTGATGCCGAAATCCAAATCCAAAATCCTCTGGCTTGGCTTTATGTGGAATGCTGCTGGTTGCTGGCCTTATATTTGTATAGCTAAACTCAACAATAATGCTAAAAGCTAAATTGTTATATTATTGCTATTCTGTGGCCAGACCAAGTATATAGCTAAACCATATAAACCGGTGGGCGGAAGGGTTGAGGTCAACCAGCAATTGTTGCACATTCAAATTCAAACCCAGCATAATGCTATGCTTTGTCATTGATATTGCCACCTTTCGGCTAAACCCGAGATTACGCAAGTGCTCGGACTGGTCAACAGGTAGGTCTTAAGTTGTCTTAATCTTAATTAGAAATCAAAGCGTGCTGTGGGTTTCAAGTTAATTAAACTACAATATGAGGTCATTCGGCATTGAATTCTATACTTATGTATCTATTAAATGATTCCTAACAAGAAGAAGTCAATAATACCGGCCTTCAGGTTTATTTATTACACTCCCTTATAAGACGAAATAACTAATACGTACAACCTTGTTACGAATAATTGAAGAAAGTAAGGACGCCTTTACAACAGTACAGCGTTACTGAAATTTGAAGCCTTCATAGCAAAGGGTTCATATGAATATTTAGAAATCTAGATTCTGGGGCAGTGAGATCTATAATGTGAGTAGGGGTTACTGAAAATTATATTTAAATGAATCGTGAAACGCCAAACGAAATAAATAATTTATATTTTAAACATGACTAATATTGAGAAAGTGGCAGGTCCAGAACTGTCTTATAGTGTCTTGGTCAGGCCTGCTTTTGATTGTGGTATGTTTGAAATGAACACTGACCTAGCACTTAATTTATTTATGTTACCAAAACATCCGTGTGTACACTGCTTTACTAAAACTGTAATCAATGTGGAAGATTTTGTACTTTAAGGTAATTTTTTAATGTACTGTTGTCTTATGGCCAAAATACGACTTCGGACTAAGACGTTCGCTCTCGTAAAATATATCGTTATAATCCGCGAAATAATATGTAGGTATCGTTGGAAAGCCATTTAGACCTGAGTAGTCCCAGTGGCTATTCCAAATTACGTTAATTGGACAATTAACGTATAGAGTAAACTATAAATTTTATTGTTATCCTAATATATTAAAAGCCAACTTAAAATTTATTCTTGACGGTGGTGTAATACCAAATAAGTGTGAGCATAAATTATCAAAATAATCACTCCAATCATTAGTCAACTGTCACCCCATATGAGCTGAATTTGCATTTGTATAGATGATTTTATTAACCCCGCTGTTTGTTTAGGATTTTGGAGTGTCGATTACCAAATGCCCGTTCTATTGTTTCATCCGTCTTGTGTGCCACGCCTTGAGCTATAGCGTCATCCCGTCACCTCCCTCCAAGGTAGTAAGATTAACAACGGGACTACGCCTTTTCCATTCCAAAATCCCTAAACGTCATCAATCATATTTCTTAGTATCAATTGTTTACTGTTGGTCAGGTCAGTGAGACGTGGATGTAATTGAGTCGGCAAATTCATGGACGTTTCGTCTTGGCTTTTCTGACGTATCCAGGATCTTGTTTTCCTGCGCCTCGTTGTCCGTAACACCATATAACTGCATCCTTATATTCCCGTTATAAGTTCAAAATAAGGTTTATATATTACCTGTATTATTGTAATAAATATATGCTTGGGCGGTAACCTTTATCGAACTTCATAATTATCGAGAACGAATGACCGGACTTATTAAGAACATCGCATACTTCGCATACTTAGGTATCGAATCTGCAAGGCAACTAACAAATGTCGTACCTAGGACACGGTCAACTTAATTTTTTTATATCAATTTATGTCATATTTTAAAATCTTGATTTATTTGAACGACAATAGGTTTGTCGATATAGCCATAAGGTTAACTATCCCAGCCCAAGCGACGGTTACACACACAACACATAATTCAATTGAATATTGAATTTCGTAATACTTAAAATGCCCCCAAGTGACTTATCACTATCAGAGTGCAGAAATAATACAAGAAATTCATAATCCCCTTTGTGCATTCATATGTCCAATCCGATCATGACTTGACTTACTATGTATGCAGGTTCCTTTACTTTGCTCTGGCCTATGTCTCATAATCATAATCCTAAATATGATTACAATATGGCAATCATGAAACGCACGATTAAACGGAGATGTGCTACACGTTGAGTTAACGCACGCTTTCTATTAAAATCATACAACACGTAATTTGCACTTCAGAATAGCCTCTTGCACCCTCATCTCAGCCGGACATTGTTATTGCATTGTAGCGTCAGGTATGTACCTAGTCGAGATTCGAGATTTGACTCAACTAAAGTTTCAACTCGTTACCATTGGAGGTCTCTCGTATTTGGTATTAAGGGAATTAATGCCGGTGAATACTGTAAATCTGTATTCTCGTTTATCGTCAAGGTTGAATCTGTTAAACACAGTTTAAAAATACCAAATTCATTGGAATCTATTGCTAAAATATCGAGGAAACCTTTTCGCGGGGAGGGCTTTCTCTCGTCGACCTTTCACGGAAAACATTCATTTTAAACGCTGAAATGTAGCATTTGCCCGAAGGAAAAGTAAACTATTCAGTGCGAATTAGTATTTAAGAGCAAACTCTGAGGGCATCTGTTCCATCTCCCACCACAAGGCGCGCTCGGAACTGGCAACTGTAAAGGCATAGTCAATAGTGAGCCTAACACCCTGCTCAAAAACTCATTCAACCTGAATTCCTTATTAGAGTGTGAATAACA
>JAQFYT010003000.1:0-11609 GCA_034694925.1 Ceratophysella denticulata
TAAAACAAACAGACTATGTAAGAATTATATTTGTTTCTAATGCTGCACTAGTAGTAGTCTATTTATCCTATATTAGGATAAGTCCTAGTTCTTTATTCAATATATCTACATTTGTAAGACTTATGCTCGCTTCTGCTGTAGTATTCATTGGTCATCCCAGTAGGGCTTCTTGTCTACTAAATTAGTGTTTGAAGCACAAAATGTTTTTTCAAAAACACTCAGAAAACCTACTGAAGCAAATATCATATAAAATCATATAAAAATTAGTCAAAATTGAAGCAATATTTGTGTGTGATGAAATTTCATTAAAGTAACAAATATTTTTCAATAATGCTCAAAAATCCCAATTGAACAAAGATTATATATAAATAGGTTAAAACTGGTAGTTATGTAAATACGACGAAAACTTATTCTAGGTACGTATTTACTGGTTGGTGCAATATTCTAGTCAATGTCATAATGCCAGTAGCCTTCTGGTCCCAAGGTGCCGTAAGGCAGGTTTTTTTCTTTTGAAATTAGAGTCACTGGGTGTTTTGGGTAGGGTAACAGGAGTTCCTGGCGTTCATAGGTTACGAAAGTCAAGCCAAGCCAAGCCAAGCCAGTCAAGTGTTCCATTTTCAATCCGTTTCCTGGGCTGGTACCTTACCTTTGAGTAATAAAACCATTCTGTTCCTCGGAAACCTGACAGAGATGGGATTTTATGACTCTTTTGAAATCCTATGAGTCAAAAAAGGTCGAAATCGTATAGTAAAATATGGCCCACATTGCTACATTTACATTATATTAAATATTCGCTTGAAGGCTTGCCATTGCCGTATGGTTAACGATATAAATTTCAAAAATTACGGGTAAATATTTCACCCATTGAAGCTTTAAGTGTTGGTATATTGAGTCTAGATCGCACATCGCCTGCTGACGTAATTCCAGCTTTGTTTTAGCATGAACCTTTAATTTACTGAGGTTGTCTGAGTACAGTTAAATAATAGGTTACAAGGTTAACTTTGGAAATCTTTTTAACTTAACCTGGTTTTTTGAACAATAACCCAGCGAAGGTTATATGACTCCAAAAAGGCAGTGAGCTTAGGTACTTAGAGCATTACAACGGTACCTTCTACATTTACCTTATTGAAGAGTCATAAGCCGGTCAAATCTTTTAATTAGAGCATTTGGTAAACGCTTTGGAAAAAGCAGGTTCAATACTACCGAATCGTCCGTCTTTAGAAAAAACTAGGGTATTTGCTACGTTTTATACAAACCTCTGCACTTGGTCTAACAGATTGTACATTCTGATTTGAAAAATGTTGATTAATAATCATTGGAACCTTTTAAAACCGTGCTTGCACTCGCTCGAATTTCTACCCTTTAATGCAGGTAACCCATATATTTGCAATCTATTGACATAGGCCACGAAAAAACGAAAACCTCGCTATGGGGCTTTCTCTCTTTAAAATAGATTTCTGACTAGAGAGTACATTGTACCTGTGTCGTGTCTCTTATACTGCACTTTGAAACATGACGCACTGATTCTAGGAGTTCAAACGTTCAAAGAAAACTCAAATATTGACGTCTTCAAAGTACTCAAGAAGCCAATAATACAGTAGTGCTGGGAGCGCGTATGTATAATGATATTGGCTCCACCGCTACGTTTTCTCAGAACTGACTGCTGTGGTTTAATAACCTATGCAGAATATCTCGGTGATATTCAATATATTCTCTATTAAATGCGCATCGGAGGGTTTCATGGGATGCCTGAGGTTGACAGGATGTATTTCGAATATTCGAATTTTGAATACTGCACCTCTGCCACGTTATGTAGATAGGTATAACGAAACCACTAAAACAGCAGCCGTTTTCAACGCCATAGGAAGGGTAATTTACCACAAGATGCTCTCAACTTGCATAAGTTATATAAGGTAGATATTGTTAGAGGTCTGTGGTCAAACGTCAGCGTTGACAGCAAATGCCGTTTATTGGAAATCCGCTTAAATGGCGATTTAGATATAAAGAAAATTTGCAAAAGGTTCATATTGGCCCAGGCACGCAGCTACGGAGAAAGTATCGGTAGCTTCAAATAACATTAGGTTTCTATGGAATAGCTCGTAGATCGCATATAGATATAACCGGTACCTTTTTTATTTAACGGAAATTACTAAATCTCACTGGGAAATTCCGTAAATCCTTGTCATATTAATTCAGCTCTAATCCAGAACATTTTATTGCGATAGAAGAATGCTATAACATGCTAATTGCCCGCTCAACTTCTACGGCCATATCAACTTGAGAAAGTCGAATACGAAATTCCAAATGCCTTACGGCTTCGTCGGTGTACCGTAGCGTGTAACAGAACATAGGAAGATCTTCTTCATATCCTAATCAAGTATTCTATTCACTTTCTCCAGCCAAAGAAAAGAAGGCTCCGAGGAAAGAAGCTTTACTGAAGTAATTATAAAACTTTTTATTCTTCTTAGAAAGAATGAGAAGTTTTCGGTAGGTTTAATATTAGCGTCTGATCGCTGGATCGCATACTTTTTTTAAGCGCTAAAAGTAGAGGGTAAAGATTGGTTTAGAAATCAGTATGCAATCCCGCGATCACAGGCTACATCAATCCAGATTTTTTCTTAATTCCTCCATCCGCCTTTTCCTCGCTTGAGAGCTCGGACAGTTTTCTAAAGAGGATGTTAGATACGATGTACGACGATCATTTCTTCATTAAGAACATCCCAGACACAAAGGCGGATATGGGCGGAACTTTTGGAATTAATTCCGCATTGCCTTTCACTCAAGTCCATGTTAAATAAGTGATTATTGGGTAATGAAAGTGAAAGTTGATGAAAGCTTGTGTGTGGAACTAAATGTCAGTTTGAGGGGGCTGAACGATTTTTGGCGAGTTAATTTTATGGAATTTAAGAAAAAGTTTTTCAATTTCGTTGGTTGTAATTATATTTTAGGAATAGGCTGGAGGAAAAGAAACTTAACTCATTAGTGTATTATTGCCCGGATACTGTTGCTGTTCAATTTGAATTTGATTCAATACAGAAATGGGTTTTCAGCGTTGCGTAAGGCAAGCTATAGATGGTCCGACGGCAATTTGTGCGATCTACTTGCTGTAATATTGTTCCGAATTCTCTCAGCCCCCGATGAACGATCTACTGCATGCTGTAGGTAGATCGCATAAATAAGGAATAGCTTGTATGTAGTTAATTGGACCCGGGTCAATAAAACTTACTTGTATTGAGTACAATACATAACATTCATGACAAATTGCCTGTTATCGACCTGAAATCCGCTTATGACAAAAGTTTGATTGAAGCATTGTCAGGATACGGTACTATAGAGCAGTGAAAGCGTTAGAAGCAATAAATTCTGGAAATATATGTCTAGTTCTTTTTGGTCCTATATCTTTTTGCCTGTGAAGCAACAGGCTGGATATAACCCTGCTTGACAATGGCGCGGCTTCGAATCGGAAGTGGTTAATCGATTTTGAAAATAAAATATGCGCTTCATGACATTTGATTTAGCGCGTGCAGCTTTTGAAATTTCTGACAGACGGACGGACAGTTGACATGGATCATAGCATAAGTTCTTCCAGGTTTAAAATTGATTCAATCATGTTCAGTTTTTGGTTAGTTCAAAATTATTATATTTTTAAAGAGAGTGATAGTATAGATTACATTGATTTTGTGCTTTAGCACGCAAGTGTTTATTGACTTGGAATAATTAACTGCCGATTGAATATTTGAATTAAATCCTATATGTAATAGATGAAATACGAAAATTTAGGTCATCATAAGGCAAAAGGTGATATACTTGCACCACGAAGAGACGGTAGCACACGATAGAATATGATTTGTATACCCGGTCTACTTTCCAAGGTCCGACGAAAAAAATCAAAAATCCTTGATACTTTCAGTTAGCACTTGAGTAAATATCTGAAATATACAAAATTTAAGTTAATATTACTAAATAATTGTGATAGACTCATATATAAGTTAATTCAACATGTACTTAATTTTTAGCGAGTGTACTCAGCGTACGTAAATACCAACACGAACGACACTGTATATAAAGCAAGTATTTAAGTGCGGTGACAGGTCTAGCCTAACTTCAAGTTCACAGCTACTTCCTTGATATATCCTAGGTTTCGGCTAGAACTTGGTACCCAGCAGCGTGGTCCTGTGATTAATCAGAATCTAAACTTCCGTTCCTGCATCCTACTAAAGTTTCTAGTACGGACTGACAATAAAGTTTGTGTAAATAAATACTTTTAGAGTGAAAAAGTAGTCAAAATCTTGGTAAATTTCTAAGTTGGGCTGAGTGATAAGTTTCTGGTTGGAAAATTTTCTAGACTAAATAAATCTCGACCAAATTAAAAGTTTATGTAAATAATAAACTAATCAAATTACTGTTTTAATATGAAATAAGTTTTAGTTTAAAATATCAGTAAATCAATCTAAAATATTGCTCTCAAGTCATCAAACTAAACCATATGGTGTTTTCTGTGACGGGCAAACCTTCATATCACTATATGGCTGATCTATGATGGACAAGTCTAAAAATCACTATATAGCTGATCTATGACGGACAAGTCTAAAAATCACTATATGGCTGATATATGACGGACAAGTCTAAAAATCACTATATGGCTGATCTATGACGGACAAGTTTAAAAATCACGATATGACTGATCTGTGACGTACAAGTCTAAAAATCACTATATTGGCTGTATTTGTGACGGATCAGTGTCCTAAGATTCCACAATATGGCTGCATATGTGCCGGAGATGTATAAAAAATATTCTAATATGATGACTTCGTATATAGAATATCAGTGACGAAAAAGTCATAAAATATACCACTATATGGCTGTATTTGTGACGGACAAAACTCTCCAAATATACCCCAATATGACTGGAAGGTTTATGTGACGGACAAGTCTCCAAATACGTTATACTCAAATAAAAGTGATGGACAAGTCTTCAAATTATCCTTGTATGTATGAATATATCCGTGACGGACAAGCCAAATATACCTCCATATGACATTATCAGTGACGGCCAATTCTCCAAATATAGCCTTGTTTGGGTTGCGGTCGGTGTGAGCGTCTGAGTAAGGATTCAAAAAGCAATACTAAAATGTAGAATTAAATCCAAAATGGAATATCAGAAAATCTCTCGGTATTAATGTAGTAATTGCTGTTAAAATTCCGAAACGTCTGCAAAACTTTAGGAAATGAGGTCAGCGTGATATTGGTTTAGCGATAACACTATTTGTATCGAACCAAGCAAACGCTTTTGTAATGCAGATTTGTAGGTTACAGATGCTGTTGTTGAGCTAATGAGACTCCTTTTCTAATTTTCCAGCTTGTTTTCGGATTTACGGAGCGTGGCCGGGACGACATTGATGAATTTACTGGCCTCTCTCTTTCTCACACAACTCCTCTTCGTGGTTGGGGCAGGCGGAGTTCAGGTTTGGAACATTTTCGATTTTCCTAATCACTAATTATGCTTTCTCCTTCCTTTCACCCGCTGTGTACTCATCAGACCAGAGAGTTCGGGTCGGATTCTATGTCATTTGGTCCATGTCAAATTGACTAATCGTTGGTTTATCATTATTGGCCCTAAATTCCGATATTTGTAATGACAGAGAACCCAGGAACAAACAAACGCAAAAGACGTAACAATTGTATATAATGTGTTTGGCCAAATCTGGAATTACCAACCGGAAGTAACCCAGAGCCTGTATTTACAAGTTTGTAGCTCTGACCACCGTCAAAAGTTAAACAAGTTCAAGGTATACGGTAGCCACTCCGAACCATCTGTCTTCCTTCCACTTTCTCTCTTGTCCCAATACATTAGCCCGTGAATTTACTTGATCGTCCGTCCCGTCACGATCAAATATCAAATCCCACAAGGTCCGGATCTTGGCCTGGAAAGCTTGGAACTTTCTACAGTTCTGTTTTGATGTTACGGCTAATGCTTCTATATGAATTAGTGGTAACAGGTTTTCACACGATATTAGCCAAGGATGATGCCATAGAATAGTAAACAAAACATTATTTTGTTAGTGTTGGAAAATATTTAATTTCCAGGTGAGTTCTCCCAAGAATCCTTGAAATTTAGCATTAAAATCCGAGCCATACCATAATTAACTCCCGTAATTAAGCATTCTGCCGAACAACCGTCGAAAATACGACGTAAGTAGGTACATGACGTAATATGTTTTAATATTTACTTCCGAACCTTAACAAATGTACTCAGGCCAAACTTGGAACATTTAGCATTCCCGATTGCCACTTCATCATTGTCACGTAGAATTAAATCTGCGCTACTCACTACAATGAAGTGCCTAACTTAATTCGAGTGCATAATGAAGACGATCAATCACTAAAGTAAATACATATAAGCTACAGAAATTTGCTCCACGATTGATTTTCCCAATATTCAAATTCAATTCACTACTGATTAAGTGAGCTCCTGAATAAAACCTGAATAAAATTATTTTAATACTTTTACTTCATAATTACAATTAATAGTTTTTTGTTCGGTTTCAAGATCCCACGTGGGCCTTTTTTTATAACTGGATATTGATATTATATTGCATAAAAGTAAGCATAAGCTGGTCTGAAGACTCGGCATTCCCTGGTCAGTTCCTGCCAAATCCCATCTCGTGTTTAAGAGCTTTGAGATGAAATTGTTCTATCTCGAAATGGTATCTCAAACCAAATCCGTCTTTTTTTCCAAATCCTCACAATATCAAGTTCTGCACAGTTGATTCTGATTCGTCCGAGGAAAGGTTTTGATTAAAAGTGGCTTAAAATCAGTACTTTTTTAGTAAAATAAGACACATCATATTTCGCTGAAAAGCTAACAGGCGTTTTAATTGATAGGCGTCGCCAACAGAAAGGAATTACCGCTAAATTCAAAAATGAGAACAACGTTAACCTTATCTGTATAAACGATGAGGTTTACCACCAAAATTCAAATTGACAATTGCCTTAATGCTATTAGCTTCAACTATACACGCGAAATAGCGAAATAGACCAGAATGTTCTCAATAAATAATTTGTTTAGGATATTCCAATGTACGGAAATGATTCCCTGGTCGAAGGCCCGGTGGGTAATAAAACATGAGCATGTGTTCTCTGTTCTGCATGCATAATGTTACATAAAGAGCCAATACCTGAGGCCATGAGCTCTGCCTTCTCGGTCCAATTTTCTACTGTTTCCCACGGGGATTTGGATTTTCCAATATGTTCCAACAACGACTGAACTGAAGAGCCCTCCGGTAAAGTAAGCTATCAATGAAGAACATGGATTCCAATTTCCGTCTTTCTTCTGCCAACACAAAATCCAGGCCATTTTACTTTCTACTTCTACTATTGTTTCTTTGTGAGACGGAGGAGGGAGTCGACAGAGGCTTTATAGTGCACTCTAGATCAGATCTTCTTCCCTGAAAGAGATCTTTCACGAGAGACAGATATCAATGGGGTTTGATATGGAATCGACAGAGAAGGAAAAGGTTGTGTCGGGAATTGAAAATAAATTTTAAATGGAAGAGATGCCGAAAAAAGGTAGTGTTTAAGGCTGTATTTCAAAAATTCAAAATTTGTGCCAAATCGCGGTAATGTTACGTTTTGGGTTAAACGAGCAAGTTAAAAGCTGCTTACTTGACAATACACCCCAGTGTTCTCCATAAGAACACATTAACAGTTGCAATTGATACTGCTGGTTTAGGAAATGCGCATCAAATTCCTGTTTTACGTGCTCTTGTGACTCCTGTGAGTGATACCTAATTTGTAAGTGCAAATACTCAAAACAGGATTAACAATACGGCAAAATTTTGATCTATATCACGGTTATCCATTTGCTCGTAAGATTTTAAACAGAAGATCTAGCTCTAGCGTGATCTATTTCGCAGACGTTTTGGCAATACAGCCTTAAGGCAGTGGATTTATGAATCTTCGACAGCCTCGAGCTACCCATCCCATGAGCCAAGAAAGATGGACTCAGAAGTATCTAGAGAGCGACATCCTTCCGGTTTTCAGGAGAAGAATGACTTGAATCGAGACTTTCTCCTATAATTTCAACATTCAACATAGCACAACGATAAAAGAACGGAAATTTGATTTGTTTAGGTGCTCAGAGCGAATAGGTAGAGAGTTCCAGGTATTTTCATCCCAGTCAATTGTCACAGACCTAGTAAGTATGGTCTTATAGTAATAAACGCTTAAATCTGTTAGTTCTGTTTTAAACGGGCGACGTTAAAATTTGACTCTTTTAACATAACATGTGTGTAACAAAATGACATTGTGCAGATCGTCCAAATCTGGATGCTGTTGGCAAAATCTGTTTATGTTTACCAAAACTGACGAATTTATACAGCGCGAGGCTTATTGTATTTTAATAGTCTGAAGTTCACAGGTAATTAATTAGCGATGTTAAATAAATTGAAGTTTTACAGAAACCTTACGTGCTTTAATGCTGTTCATTAACATACTGCGAAACACAGCGCCACCGGTTGTCTTTTAGTAAATTCTAGTATATTAAATTATCTGTTCACCTGCAGTTAGAGTGATAACAGTTGGGTTTAAAAATCAATTTGTACGCAATATCACGCGAATTGTTCACACTCGCACAAGATCAAAATGATGCATCAGTTTTCTGTTAAAAGAAACCAGATATTATCATTTGTACACTTGAGGTATTTTGTACGAGAATGTGAAACTTTTATTAGGTTAGGTTCTAAAATGTCCGGGAAGGTTAATCCAAATTCGGGGTACACAAAGCTTTCATTCCAACCTAACCTGAAATTTTAGAACCTAAACTAACCAAAGCCATGAGATTCGATGGCCCGCACATGACAGTATTACCGAAAGTGGTACAAAGGATCCGAATTGTCTGTCCCATTTGCTATCATGATCTCGTCTAAACTTGGACAAGAAAGAGCAAAAAGGAATCGAATAATAAAGAGTCTCTTCACTTAAATCTCGAATCAAGTCTCAATTGTGCAACTGAGACGGAAAAATAGAGATTTGAAAGCTCCAACCTCTTCCGTTCAATTCAAATAGATATTGACGAAGTTCTAAGGTATTTCTGTACCTCTACCATATGTGATCTACAGGCTATGTCAGAAATTCCGTTTAAGTACCCGTTGGTCACACATTTAACCGGAAGACACCGGCATTCCATATTGTAATGTCAGCTGAAAAAGAAACTGTATATGCTAATGTGGGTATAAGGAAATTCACTCAATTCGCTTCTTTTTTTTTGCTTTAAAAGGTTTCCGAGTCACATACTCAGATTTTTATTACCATTTCACTTTCATCTCGATTTTCATACGATTCGGCTCATTTTGAATTTCATCATATTGAAATTTCTATGTATCTAGACACTCGTGCGGAATTTTCCATTTTAGGTTGATTTCTTAGTATGGCTGAAAAAATTGAAAGTACGCGCGGGTTGAGATTTGACGCCATTTCGTGAGTCAAGAACATTTCTGATTCTTCAGTTTGTATTACGAATATTTGACAGATTTGTTGAGCGTTTGATACGACTGCTAAAATAAAAATTTCAAAAATCAATCAAAAGCGATTATTTTCTTGACCCAGAATGAGCTTGGTCGGTCAGGTCTTGTCCGTCGTCGTCGTCTGCTGTCACACTTTTGGATATAAATGCGTAATTACTCGCACTACCCTATACGAAGCTATGTTAACGCCTTCAAATCGGAGTACCCAGTTGCAGTTTGATTCTATCGGAAGCGCAATGATTTTTTAAACAAGACAAGTAAAAATCAGTATTTAAGGAGATAAATACACTTGATCTTTAGAAGCCCGAGAAAGCCTAAGCTGCCGCGAGGCAGGTTTTTCCTTAAAAATAATACGCTCTCGAAATAGTCAAGGGTTTAAGTTTCTAAATAAATACTTATTTGTTCACGCACGTGTGACGTTCTGATCCGATCCGAATAATCTAACCTCAGCTTTACAGATAAACTTAAGTTTAATAAAGATATTTAACATATTTCATTCGGCGTATTATTATGTGAGAACGTCCAAATACACCTGACTAAATTCAAATGGTTGCCTGTTCTTGGCAAATAGATTTTTAGTATAATAAAATTACATAATGTTTGTGTTTAACAGGTCAACGTTTGTATTTAGAATACGGCATTATACGTTGATTTAGATCCTGGCAAGTCAGGTTAGGATAGTTTTGTGCTTTAAAATGCCTTACTTTTGACAAATATTATTCGTAATGGCAATTTATCCACCCGGCAATTTGTAGTTTTTTTCAGCAGTTTTATGTAGGTCATTCGAATTTCAATTTCCGTTGACCCTTAATTAAACACCAACCTGGTCATTTAAATGCGTTAACATCGATATATCTTATGCTTTATATATGACAAATTGAAGCATTTAATATCGATATGTTCGTGACCCTTGCGTCTAGATTTTGTCAATCTCAACCTGCGCGTATTGATGGGATGTTGGAATGGAATATCTGTAGTGCACGTATTTCCGTCACTCTTGGCGCTGTTATTTGGGATGATAGAATCTTTTCGAATTTTCAATTGGCCCATCTGCCTCCGAACGGGTTCCACGAACTCCGTTTTAGCCACTATCGAATCTTCCGTTTTTTGTCCACCATTTTTGATGAAAATATCCATTAGAATAATTTCGGGGTGTTCGATGCCTTGATCCTCGCCGTGGTTGACCTTAGCTTCACTTTCCGGGTGGGCAAGTTTATTTCCGTCCTTGTAGACCAAAAGTGCGTCCTGTAGTCTCGAGTTGCATCCAAAGGTCGTAGCAAGATAATCAATTTGCTCCAATATCCACCAGCGGTCAAACCAGGGTCCAGGCTGCCGCGGGGCCTCGGCCATGTCAGCTAATTTATTGCAGCACGCTTCGTTCAACTTTGTCAGTTTATGAGTGGTTGCTAATTCGAGAAGTCCACGAATTTGACTCAAATTCGTATCCTCTGGGAGTGTGGTAATGTCCAAGTACTCCATACAATTGATTCCAGTTGAAGCGCTCAATTCAGTTAGGCTTTCAGTAGTTTTGATCTCCAGTCGAGCTCGTTTGCTGTTAGGATTCAACGGGAGGTCAACTTCGGGATTTTGGAAGGTCGTTACGCGGATTTTGAAGTTGATGGCAAAAATTGGGGTTTTAGATTTTGGAATATCTCGCCAAATTTGTGTAATTGTGCAAAAATTTGGAAATTGAATTGAATTTCCTTCGTTCAGACTTGGGTTTTGTGCATCTGTGTAATAAGAGGATATTATTTAAAGCTAGTGTCGTGTTTAAATCCTACCAGAATTTCGGTTATTTTGACCTATAATTCCGTGAACGTGTAGTATTAAGGTTATTTTAATTTTTAAATATTGGCGCAATTTTGCAACGTTTACTCTGGGCATATCCTATATTGCATCCGAGAATACTTACCATTTTGACAAATTTCCAAGTCTTCACCGTTCAAGCATTCGACGTGGAGCTCCACGTGGGTTGTCTTTGGCACTTGACCCACCCTGCGTTTCCGAATTTTCAGTAGATTCAGTTTGAACGTCAAATTATCGTTTTGACCAAAAACTTCGAGGGTGCTATAGAATTACAATAAA
>JAQFYT010003001.1:0-11608 GCA_034694925.1 Ceratophysella denticulata
ACTACTCCGAGCTAAGAGTGAGCTAAGCTCCATTTTTAGCTTAGCGCGGTCGTTTAGCGGATGACAGGTACTGGCCTTTAGATTAGTTCCTTTAAAATCCCGCCAACGTTTTCACCTGACCTAATATTACCTAGAATTAATGTAGCAAAATTAGCAAAAAAGTGGTGTGGTACTCTCCATAAAAAACCACAACGCCAATTCTGCGTTGGTGATGGGTTTGTAAAGATGCGGGTATCTCTAAAGACGCAGTCGAGACCCGGGGGACATGGGATGCGTAGTCGTTTCTCATTTCATTATGCTTCCTGTTTCAGCTCTTTGTTCTACTCAAGTTGAAGTGAAGTGAGTTGCTTTTTCCTCCACTTCCCATGTCAAGTGGACATATTTCACCTTTCCCTCCAACTCATCTTTCTGACAAGGAGCTCAGGCCGAGGCAGAGGCTTAAATTCGGGGACTTATGCCACCTGTGCACTCCTGCCACACCGTCGTCCTTTAATCTCTTCACATCCATCCCTGCAAACTACCACTCCAGCCCACAACAAGGCAGGAGCTTACAGCAATTATTCTAGGAGGAACCAATCCAATCGCAACCGAGGCTACGAGCTAAGGTGGCTCAGGCTCAAGAGCTACCAACTACGTACTAAGGCAATTTTAGGTACTCGCCACAAACACACAGCACTACGTAAATTTAATGCCATACAAATTGGTATACGTTGCCGCTACTGCTGCTACCGTAGGTAGGTATAAAAGGTAATTTGGGCGTGTAAGACCTACCATACTGATCACGCCAAAGTTTTGGTGTAATTGGGAATGGCAGTACACGTGGAGATTTTTTACGAGTGACCATTGCGTTGCCCATTTTAACTTGGAGACCTCGGATGTGGAAATAAAAGTAGCAAAAGCAAACACACATAGCCCTTCAGAGTGAAAGTTGTTTTTGAAGAAAAATGGACGTGAGTCTTGCGATTGCACGGATCATTGTCTACCTTATCTCTTCAATTCCTTCCCTTCTACCACAACCCCAGTTCTCATTCTTCGCACGCCGAGCAGATGCTCCTCGAGATAAATTAGTTCTCTTTCTTGAGCAAACGGAGAGCTTTTTGGGGAAGGCCTGAGATAGGCCAATCGTCAGCTGAAATCACAACAGGTCTAATTAGCAGGTATGGTTCCGGTAGCCCATCCATTCCTCTCTTGTATGCCTCATTCACTCTAGTCTATGTGGCTTACTGATTGCGTCTATTCTTCGGAATTCCAGTTTCTAATCGAGATTCCTCGGAGCATCTTCAGCTCTTAAATTATTGTAATTATACAGGAGCTGAAACGTGTAGGTGACTATAGTACCAACTGAAATTGAAAGGTCTTCCATCATAACCTGATGTAACCTTGAAAAACCTAAATTAGATAAAGATTTTCAGCTTTAAAAATTACAATTTCGTGGAACATTGCGATTTCAAGTGATTTGCAAACCAGATATCAAGTAAATCTTAACCTGAGAAGGAAAAAGTGTGTATTAGAAAATTTATAAATTAAATTTGATTGGATTGATTGTAACGAGCATTAGGTTGCGGACTACCTCACTCCTTAAACCTACATGCAAATATGAAGCTAAAATCTCACACGACAAAACCACACGTTCTGATGCACCCGAAACTGCTTTTACATTTATAAAATCTAAAATAAATTATGGAACAGTGTGCAAATAACGGTTTAGAACGTAGCATTGGTAATTTTTAACGCTTATCAAACTTTTTGAACCTCTCATTTAGACTCAACCTGCTATGTACAACCTATTTTTTTTTAAATTTCAATTTCCGTGTATTTCTTGAGCCTCCCAGAGAGACCCCACGAACACGAGTCGACCGCAGAGGAAGGTTGCGAGATATCTTTTTCTTGGAGTCGGAATTCGGAATTCCGAACTGATCTTTGAGAGACAGTTTGAAGAAAAGTGGATAGGAGGTGGAAAAAGTTTTTGGTGGGAGTGAAGTAATAATGAAGAGATGGACGGAGTTGGTGAGGCGAGAGAAGAGTGGAAGTGGTTGATGAGTATTTGGAGCCCATTTGTATGAGGATTGACGTCAGGATCATTTAGCAACCAATACTTCTCCCATCCCAAGGCCCCTCTGTTTTCACACACCTTCTTCTCCTCCAGCCCAGGACTTGCTGGGCTTGAACCAAAGTTAAGTTTGCTTGGCCTCTCCACTTACACACAACTTTCTCCTCGGCGTCTTGGACAGACAGACGGGAGGGAGATGGACCCTGGAACGTGACTCCGACTCACCAGGCAGCCCAGGAAAATGAAAATGACAGCAGGAAACTGAGCGAGAGCTCCAGAACTCAGACAGGCGTCTCTATGTCGTAGCTCAACAATTTACTTTCACCCTAGTAGGTATTCGACAGCTTTTGAACCAAACAGGGTCGTAAGGGATGATTCACGCCGTTTGCCTGTGGTTCCGTCAACTTGTTTGTAGTGTTAGATGCGCAAGCGTTATAACTCGCAGTAAAACCATTATGCATTTAAAAAGGAGTTAAGGCATATCTAAGCCGGAGATTTAACCCAATAAAATAAGGGTCCAGCCCGGTACCGTTAACTTCGTCCTCAATCAACGAATCGAAACAGAAAGACTTGCTAAATTAAGCTAAATGCATTATTCATAAAGTGGATGATGCGCGCTAGCTAAAACTAAGTGGTTGAATTACAATAAATTAATTACGGTCACAGAATAATTACGCCAATGCTAATAGCATGGCCACTTCACTACGGTACCATTCATTCGACGATGGCTCAACCTAATGACCTGAAATAAAAAACTATTATGACCTACTAGGTGATATCTACAATATAGATGATTCCCGTAATTTAAAAAAGATATCCTTCGCCCACAATTAATTAATTAAGACTACGTAAACCTGGCGGCAGAAGTTGGAACTGAGCTCCTTTTAGGTTCCTCTTAAGCGAATATTGGTTTTTAAGAACGAACAACCCTTTTGATCCCAAACTGCTGTCGAGCTTTTTTCTTTTTAAATTTAAATTGCTGAGTTTTCTAATTCCTTAATTCGTTAGCCAGACTTTGAGAGCCATACACAGGAAAACATTTATGTATGAGAATTCAGCAAATAATTCCATTTAGTAAGCAGCACGGTCAAACATAATTCGGTCAACGTTGATTGACCGCTTTTTGAAGAAGTGTGTAATCAACACTCAAGAAAATCAGCTATACATGTACTATACCTATATATGTATAACTCCGCAAATAACAAGCTTAAAAAATGTAACTTCGCCGTATTTTTACTACTAAGCATACATATACTACTAATGTATGCTAGGACTAGGTATCTAAACCAAAAATAGGTAGGTGAAACTCATTTTCCAAAATTCCTCAGATGACTACGACAGGAAAAATGAAACACTCAAACTCAAATTGCTCTCCAAGGGAGAAAATAATAATTCTTGAAAAAATGCAAGTGCTTGAGTTGGGATGTTGAGAATGAATGGAAGATGCTCAGTTGGGAACTTCATCTAATTGATCCTCGTATGCAAGCACACGGCACTCTTATGACGACTATTTCACGTCAAACTCAGAATATTATGAAATATGTAGAGACTGTGCCAGGCCACGGATTTGGTGAATGGTTCAGACAGATATGCTCGTCTAGAAAATACGGCATACTAAACTCCCATCGTGCTCAACTACCCGTTCTCTAAATGGAAATTAAGCGGAGGCAAGCAAGGCGTAGGCGTCTCTCTGCTCGTTCCCAGTTTCAGATTATGAAGATTGTACGGAAGGAACAGGTGTGCTCCATTACACTTACATTACATACACTCCATTCATTGTGAGCGGAAATTTGGTTGCTGGGTACCAGGGTTGTTTACTTAATTTTAAGCATCATGGTCTAAAACAAACCGTTATTGAGAATACAAGAGAATGTTCTATCCACATATATTTCATAGCTGACTAACCAATTAACGTTTGAAATACTGATTAAATGCTATGAAATTGTTTTTACAAGCATTTATTACAGGCAACAACCCTGCTTGTTGATACGTTCATCTCTGTTCATAGCAGCCACTCACTTTTCCGCTCCAGCTAATCCGCATAGGAGAGGCGGAGAGGAGTGTCAAAATAGCTAATTGAGTTTGCTCCGGGCATTAGTCCACGTGGTACTCGAGCATGAGGAATGATCATCATTTCTTCATGAGTAGATGAACTGGGTAATTAGATTTCCACACTAATTTTATTAGTAGGTGTACGCACTTTTCCAGCCCTGAACCCATCACATATGTCTCCATTAGTGTACATGTCCTTCCTAATACACTTTCCTTCCTGAACTTTCATTCGAAATTACCAAGTATTTCCTGACTATTATTGTCATTAGCGGGTAAATTGGATCTGTAGTTAATTTGTTCGATACTGTGATCTTCTTCCGCGTTGTCGCTGGTATAATGTAAATAAAATTCTAGGCAGGGTATAGGTGTGCAACAGTCCAGGAATTATATTTCATGACAGTTCTGCAGGTATTCCTACAAGTCTATACGAAAATTTTAACCTATGGAGAACACATGTGCAGAATCTCGTTTAATTATGTCGTATTCAGAGAATTTCCCTACTCCGAATTTTATGCTGCAATAATCATCAAGCTTTTGAGCTAGGTATATGAGATGTAACATGTAACAGTAACATGAAATAATGCTTTCACCGTGCAGCCGACATTACGTAAACTATATTTCTTTTCTGCCCGCCCGTGCAGTAACAAATTGCTAGCAGCTATGTATGTATTGTATTATGCAATCATGTGTCGTCAGAATACAACAACCACTACTCTGTGCTCGGTTGATGGCGAAATTATAACGACACTGCATATAGCACGTATGGCCTGGTAAACTCAAGAACCTACATAGTTCACGGCGTTCTGGAGCAGTCCATAATTAATTTCACGCTTGGCAGGATTAGGCAGCAGTAGGTTGACATGTTTCTCTACCTAATGCTTAAACTTAATATTATGTGCATGCATGTATTAAATTATACGGATATGGCATCTGCTGCTCTAGGTACATCTTTATAATATACAAGCAGGTGGTTGAATAATTTCAGCCTTGGAAACGTTCAGCTATGCTAAATTACGTGTATACCATGAATACAGTAATCAAGATCGCATACGGCTTCTCATCAAAATTGCATTCGAGGAACAACGAAAAGTCAATTGAGTTTAACTACATTCACTGCACATGGAGGCCATAAAGTGAGAAATGGCTGGAAATCGAAAGTCGGCCATTATTAGTTCGAAGTTTGGAAGTGGATCTTATCTATTACCCGCACAGTTCTTGCAAAGTCGGCATAGCCCTTATAATCTACGCGTTTAAAAACGAGTGCCTCTTGGAAATCTTGGAAAAAAATCTTAAAGTTCGGGTAATAAAAAGGAAGAAAGTCAGACTCAGAAGATATTTTAGTTCCATACCTGAACCAATCGAAAGTTGGTGGAGTGAAGGAGACACTTAATATTTGAAGAATGTGTCTAAACGGCAAATGTCAGAATCAGCAACTTCTTTCTCAAGTTTTTAAGATTTAGCCCAGTTGAAAGAGGTCGTAAATGAAATGAGATCTGCTGGTCTGGTACTATACTGTAGTCAGTTCAGTAGCCGTCATGTAGTCCTATTCGTATATGCTCCAAAGGTAACACGAGATGAGTCCGTGTGGAGCCGAAATAAAACTTTCTTCTTTGTCATTTCATTTAATTGAATGGTAGTAAAACTAAACCCCAGTACAAATCTAGACAAAGTCAAAATCCAAGAAAAAAAAGCCAACATTTATTAGCTCCACTGGAGCCCATGACAAGATTTAGGATTCAATATCTTCCTCTGTGCTGGTGATAAACATTCCCATGGACATACATTCCCATTTGTGCTCCTTCTACTTTCTTCAAGATCTCGATGTCTTGGCTTGGATAACAATAAAAATCCTTCACCAAACTGTAACTTTTGGATCACTAATGGTAATTCCCAGTACTTGCTAAGCAGGTCCAACTGTCCAATGAGGTAGTCTCTATATCAGAGATAGAACTTAGAGCTCGAGTCTAGTACTAAATGCTTCGGAAGTAGAAGAGCCTACTTTGAACAACTTTGCCGAAATTGCAGACCTTCATTCAGCTCAAGTACGTACCTAGAGCCATCCTCCGTGGGAACCCATTGTTGTCAGCTCAGAGGATCCGCTTTTCCAATTCCATGTCCAAAAAGCTTTCCGTGATTCCCAGAAGTACTCATCCACATCTGGACTCATTGTCAAAAGCCCAAGTACTCAAAATATATCTCACAACTTTGGCCGTTGAAACCAATTCAGAATGCAAATGACTTTGCATGTTAAATGCTCCTTCAAATACTATTTCAACTTCTACTACAAAAACCGTGCCTTGAAATAAACGGATTCTAATCTCGCCTTTCAGAGGTGATCTAGGATTTCAGTTAGTAGTTTTGGAAACTCAGCGTCTGCTCAGAATTCTGGAAAACTTATTCAGGCTCTGGAATTTGAATTTGAGCTTCTATCTGCGTTATAGAATACTTTACGGAACACAAGTAATTTATAATTATACCGTGAATCTTTGAATAGCCTGAAACTGAAGATCTCAGATGATAGCGCTAAGCCAGGCCTAGTGCTTAAAAAATTAAAAACCTGATTATTTTTCCAAACCAAATTAAATCTATTGTACCTGTTTCGATGCCCGCCTTTCAGGACAGAACAAAGCTCTCTAAATATGTTTACATGTGCGAGTATGATTAACTAGCAGCCCGTGAATTCACTCTGGCAAATGGTACATTCGCGACACCTGTAATCTCCGGCTAATCTGTGTTAAAATTTTAGCTGCATGGCTCATATCTAAAGAGTTTAGGTTTAGGTTTCATATGAACATGAAAGCGAAACTCAAAAATTGTTTAACAGGAAAGAAATAGCTGGTCGTATGAGATGATCGCTTTTCGTCCGTGCGTTCGCAGTTTTAGAAGTATATCTGTACAAGCGGTACAAACTTGAAAAAATAATCGTTGCAAAATAAAATTGTTATTAAGCGCATTTTTGTCTAAATTTTTGAAATTGTTTAACCCTTCTGGTCCTAAGCTCCTGCCAAGACGGTTGTGAAGGAACAATTCGAACCAAATAAACTTACTCCACTACTGTTGAAAGCATTTTAATCATCTATAGTTAGGTACATACAAATACTTGGGGCAGAATACGTGAGCGTCTCTCCTCGTTAGGAGAAAGTTGGAAGTGACACAGTCATTTTTTGGCCCTGCTGTTGGTGACTGCCAAGCCCAGGGCCAGCAGAGAGTGGTAGGTAGCGATAGGGCGGATGTAATAGGATCCTGAGCCCCTCGAGTCCGTGTGCTTAAGGAAATAATGGTTGTCAAGTGTCAACTTACCTCGAGTTTGAGCGTCGACTGGAATCTTTCTTCCCGGCCTGGAGTTGTGACAGATCCCGCTGTCTTTTCTCCGTCTCCTGCCAGATCTTCCAGTAGAGACAGAGCATAATTGAGACAGGGACGTAGAAAGCGGCAATGGCCGTTCCGAATGTAATATAGTGGTTCGTTTCAATGAACTGAATGTAGCACTCCGTATCCGGAACCGTCCGCTTCCCCTCAATATACGGCCAGGAGTAGATCCAAGGTGGCCAGAGGACGAGGGAAATGCCCCAGGCGGCCGAAATCATGGCTGCAGCTCTCCGCGTCGTTCTCCTCGCTCTGAAAAACCAAGAACAGACACATTTAGGAACTACACGCTCTCAACATGTCAACTACTTCGTTAGGAGCTCTGATTCGACACAAACTAGCACAAACACTGAGTGCTTGTTATACTACCTATACTATGTGTCTGAATTGAGCCAGATATACACTATGTATTTTGATATTCTAGGCTTGATCAGAGGCATTGTGAAAATCACCGACTGTCCGGAGGCTGGATTTGATGAAGTGAAATACTCGGATTTCCCTTGGCGGATCAAAGTTGCCCATGTGACTATAATCTGATTAACTTTGATGAGAAAATGAGAGCCATATACTTCCTCCATACCCCGGAAGGTTCTTAAACTCAACTCTTCTCTCCGGAAGTTTTTTTTGGTCTGTCGTCTCTGAACTGGATAGTTTCTTGTTTAGTAGTTTGATACTTTGCTTGAAGCTTACTTATACCTAATCAGCTCCAGGCTATGGTTACATTCAAAAACTTAGGGTGGAACAAAAAAAAGACAGCCGATACAAGGTATCATAAAACTTCAAAAATTGATTACTTTTTACTATGTATGTACATATTAACTTCCGTAGTTAATATACATGAAATTTATGCCCGTGGCGGTGTTCACTTATTGGATCTGTAAAACAGCGTAGAAAACTTTTGAACAAATTCCAGGACATGTTAGGCTGGCTAAAGGCACAAGGATATTCAATATATATTACCCAGTAGTATGCCTTCAAGTGGTCGATGAATATTGAGTTATGTGTATTTTGAATAGAACCCTAGTTAGGTAACGCTATTAAAGCCAGCATTGCCATTCAGTGAATCTCGGATCTCGTAATACTCACATTATAATAGCATCAAACTTCAATGTAGTCAATTTTAGATATCTCTAGGTCTGAGCCTGAATAAAGGCTGTATATATTCTGCTCGCCTGAACTAATACCTATTCTAATTTTCATCAGTCTCTAATCCTAATCCTACCATCCTGAAACTTGATACAGTTTACCTACGTGAAATATCTGCATTGGTTCTAAGTTATTTGGGTCTCGATCTCCTTCTACTGTAGCATATTGTCAAGGAATTCTTATAACAATCTGAGCACCCTCCTGAATAATATCTGTAATTTAAATATATAGTTTCAGCTTATTATTATTAGTATTACGATGCAAAATTAGGCAACTTAACGAATGCACATCATCGTATATCGGACCAATTAAATTATTGTAGCGTTAAAGTCGATTTAATTTCTGAAAGATCAAGCAGGCATGAATTACTCAACTAAATTTCCGAGGTTCAATTCAGCAAGTTCGCGACAAGGCATCCTGGTATAGGTTTGGCACCTGAGCTTGAGCTGCCCGAGAATTTTAATCCGCTCGATGGTACAGGACAGAGCTCAGGGGGCTATATAAATGAAAGAAAAACGAAGCCTTGATTTGAGTGAGAGCTAAGCTCGGAATTAAACGAAGTTTGGAGTTGGACGAATCAACGAAACTGAGAAATCTCTGATGAAAGGAAGTGAAAGTTTTGAATTTCCATGGCTTGTAAAATAGCCTGAGCTGGGATTTAAGTGAAAAGAAATTGGCACGTGGAGTCAGATGTGCATATTCTCTGAGTACACTAGCATTGTGTGGTTTACTTATCCCTTACATCTGTTAGTAGTGTACACAAGCTATGTCATAAATACACATTGGCTGCGCTGCAGTCCTGGGAACCTGGATATCTTATATACCTGGAATCAGTCGATGCAGGGCACCCATTTCCACAGACGCTGCATTTGTTTGACTGTGTATTTGCTTGTGTAAATAGAAATTACACCTTGGCTTGGTTTTCAAGACAAAAAAATCTTTGTTTGCCTGTGTATATGCATACGGCTCATGATTCTTGATGTCGTGTATGTCTTCAGCAGTTCAGATTTCTGAATATACAAAATGTGTTGCATATCCTTGTATGAGAATTTTTGCCAAAAATGCTCAGTCACAGCTTAGGTTACATTACTTAGCTGTTAATTTGTGTTTTTCTTTCTTAGTAAACCAGGTGTTTTGGTTCAGTTATTGCAATTGCAGAATAAATTAGGACACCCTTTAAAGCTTAACAAAGTTCTTTGGCACTTTATGAAATCAGATGCTGCCTGCAAGTTAGGATTATATCAGTAACGGTCGTCGAAAGTGTCAACGAATAACATTCTTGTGCAACCAAAAACGCATCTTCGAGAGCCAAGTTAGAATCAGTATGAGTTAGAGCAAAAGAACAATACGATACCCGTCGAATTTTTTTACTTTCATACTGTGTTATTCTGATTAAATTCAATCTTTTGTGCATTCGACAATGGGACAGAAACCGGGTTTTATAGACTGAGGTGAAGGAAAGCAACAACTGCCCCACACTTCATTTGATACGCTTTGCTCTGACTGAAGATGAAGTAGTAAAACGGAGCCGGAGAAAGTTGTTACGACTGACTTGGAGCGAAGTGTGTTGTATATGTTTAGAGAGCTCGGCGTATGTGTCCTATTCAGTCCGCTCCAGAGCCTTGTGTCATAGTAAAATTATCCCGTGAGACTCAAATTGGGTTCATGAGGTCTTTGGATGAGAGTGTGACTGAAGAGCCGAAGAGCACGTCCACTCTCGACTCCCCAATCATCTTCTGTTGAGCAGGAATCCAATTAAACTCATTTCTCATATCTGAGAACCACTGATTAAAAAGTTAACCCGCAGCCTCCCTAGTTCACGATTTCACGTACAGTCAGAGTCGTCTCCAGTTAGTCCGTATTCCACTTACTCCAAGAATCACCATACTCTCTTCTCACTTCTCTGGAAATTAAACTCATCGCCGCCAGCAGGCAATTGCCTAATCAAATTACTCAGTCCGGACCAACTTTAATAACCACACCCGGCTGGTTTAGAACAGCCCAGCAGTGTCCCTATGGACATCTCCTTGCTCCAATGAAATATCCTGTCCTTAACTAAATTTGACTTACTCTAGTAGCTTAGCTCTGACTATAGCCCAGTAATTGGAATGAACTATTTACAGAAATTCCGTGGCAAATGATTGGTAATTGACCCGGGAACTTCTGAGTCATAAATAAGCTTAACCAAAACGAATTTTCTCTCTGGAGCGGAACTGAGGCCAACTTGCGTTAGGTCCAACAGCTGAATGGCCTGGGTTATTCAATCTAGGCGGAGCAGAAAATAAACGAGCCTACGGGAAAATACCCATTCAACGTTAATGAATCATTGTCAACAGTCGCCATTGTCTCTGGGAAACTATTCTGTGGGTCTTTTGTGTCTGCTGGGATCCCTGAAATACCCTCTCACCTTGTGTCAATAGGTCTCACCTTCATCTCACACCTGAGAACCTCAGCGTTTTAATAAATCCAGCCCAGTTTGGTTAATAAACCTCAACCGGTATGATTCTCATTGTTACCATTCAACCTTCAGGGCACCAGTATCTAACATGACATTTTTAAAGTGCGTTTCTTGATGGTATGGGACTGCGTACAAAGCATACAATTATCTGCGAAAATCATAGTTGGCTGGTAAATATGTTCTATACTGTAAAGTACATCACTTGTTTTGGGTATTTGCTGTTTGGCTATGTCAAATTGTGTTTTGTTGGGTTAAATTCACCAAATTATACATACCAGGCGTCATATAACACGTTTTTTAAATATTTGCGGCGCTAATAAACGCGTATTTGCATCTATGCTTTGAATTTAAATATATTATTTCTTGACACTAGAACTGATTATCATCCTTCCGTTAACATTCAGAAATAATTAAGTATGCATAGGTATAATATTATTTTGTGAGACTGATCGTTATAGGTTACTAGCCTGTGTGGCCATGGCAACCATGGCCCGTCGCGTTGTCGCCCTGTAGTTGTTTACTGTTTGTTTACTTCT
>JAQFYT010003002.1:0-11608 GCA_034694925.1 Ceratophysella denticulata
GAATCCCTCCTTATACCATCCCCCCTGTACTATTTTGGGCAAGCAGAACCAGCTGACTGACTATTTTCACATCCTCTATTGGCTGGAAGAGGATAAATGAGAGCTATTGCCAATCGGGAGGCTCAAGACCCCGCTATTTGCGAAATGCAGGTAACTACTGTGCTCCAACCAACCGCAATTTTAACTCATTTGGAGAAGAGGATCACTATGAACGCGCCTGGATAACGGGATGGTATTTTGGTCATCTACGGTAACGGGGAAGAGAAGATTCGCTACAATAACTTGGTCTTTAGGATAGCGGACTACCCGAACATGGTTGTAGCTGGCTTGGACTTGAACACTTTCTTCAGGGCGGAATCCTTCCATGGGCCACTCCAACTCGACAGACAACCAAATTTAGAGATTTTATTCTTTCCGTTGAAAACTAATTTTAGTTTATTTATATTTCCGTTTAATTGACATACTTACTTGAAACAACAATTATTTATAATTCTAAAGTCCATGAAATAAGATTTATTCCAGAAACTAGTGCAAGCATTGTGATCTTTAATAATTCCACAAAGTTCAACGCTCTGATCGGATTGAAATACGTTAAAGCGCTTTTAGAGTCTATTTAAGACTGCAATTAACATGCATGCAAAGCCATGTACTTACTTGCGAACAATTGACTAAGCCTTATTAAATATTAATAAGCCGCATATGTAGTATCCACTTTGAGGTTGAGGCATCTAGAAGAAACGTTTGAGGAGAATACGTGAATATTATATGTAACCGCGTAATTCCACGTCGCACTCATTCACATAAAATATTCCATTACCGACCACGGATGTCAACAGAAGCCTTAAAACTGGGTCAAATGCTTTTGTGCTAAGGTTTTCAGCCTAAGTACTATGGTTAAATCCAATCTAAAATGGTCATTGTTGACGTGGGTTTGGCAAATAATTTGTGGGCATTGGGTTTATGTACAAATGTTTGGTGAACCTCGTTCGATAATGACACCTTCAAACGTTTCGAATTCGTAACTAAATATCTGCGTAAGTTCCATAAGTTTGCGTTACGATTGACCCGACAGTCCGAGGCTGAGTTCGAAAAGCCGAAACGAAGAAGCTAAATTGACCTTGCGTCGGACAAAGAGAATTTTGAATTTACTTGGCTTCGATAACTTGTAGTGAAATTCTCATTACGAAAACTGAATATGGAACCTGTTCAAATACTTTCTCACTCTTCAAAGGATCCTACTATTCTATTACGCTTCCACTTTTCAAAGTTTAGTATAAATAGTATTATGGCGTATTGAGAAACCTTAGAAAAACAAAAATCACCAAGTCCATTCCATTCATCATCATCATGAGAGATGATTCCCAGGGACCGGCGGCACAGGGCCTCCTCTGCAACGGCCAGAGAAGCTCAATCCCAAATCTGAACCCTTCAACAAAGGGAAAGTGACAATGAAGGATTGATCTCCCCAAGCCTGATCCTTGATCCATGACAACAAAACCAATTTTCACACTTTTTGCAGGGCTTTACAACTTCCATCTCTCTCCCTCTCTCAAATGCTCTGATATATGGACTCCCAGCAAAACCTTACAACAACCTTACACACGACCATGAAAGCTAGTTTCCTTTATATGGCACAAGTTCCAATTTCCAATCCCACCGTTCAGTGACGAGAGATATCAAATAAATCCGAACAAATCTCGTATATTTTATTTTCGAGGTTAATAGACCAGCAGTTTACGCAAAACATGGAACAGAACCCGATACCCGATCGATATATTTAGTTATAGAGTCAGCATATGAACCATGAACTAGATTTCAAGCTTGCTACTTACGTAAGTATTATATGTAAACAGTGAGTTGCTGGAACCCTGCAGAGAATTATATCAGGGACTGTATCTAAAGTATAATACTCGAATCAGCATGGATAATCGCGATAAAACTTTCGTATTACTAGGCCACGTTTTATTATTCATGGAAGCATTGTAACATTGCAAGGCTTGCTAGATATGATCAGGATACCAGGTCAATTCCACTAAATCATGAAAAACTATTTGAGATTTATGTAAGGTCAGTTGACCGATATTTTTGCACGAATAAGTGGCAAATGTATTATTATTTAAATTGTTTGAAGTACAACAATTATTGAAAACCTGGATCGCGCGCGGTTTCAAGTTATAAATTGTGCTTGCGTTACAACAAACAACAGTTACAAACCTTGTAAAGAAAGATAATGCCGTCGAAAATTTGCACTCTAAAACTATTTAAAGACTACAATTTTATACATTTAAATTAAATTAAAAAATTAAAAATGTAGGAATCAATATTTTTCTGACCTAATTAAAACAAGTTTTGGCCTAAACTTTTTGACAAGTTTTAACTAAATAAACGGCGTTTTCAGGTTAATCATTGTTTTTGTTAAAAAATTAGTTACGTGATTTATGATAAGAAAGGTTAGATTATTAGTGTATTCAGGTTAGATTAGGTTTAAAAAGCCGAAAAAAGACAAAAACGTCGTTTATTTAGGTCAAAACTTGTCAAAAAGTTTAGACCAAAACTTGTTTCATTAAGCCAATTAAATTGACACCCATAGTAATTTTTGTTCTAATCAGATTTTAAATTAATAAAACTAAAAATTAGATAAAATAACCAGTCGGACAAGAATTCGCTGGTAATGTCACTTTTGTTTAATCGGGCTTAAATGCAAATTTTAGACTTTTTGGTAGACGTTTGGCTCAGCACCCAGCAGCGTCATGATTAGCGCAGTGGTTAGGCGCCAAATTGACCGACAGCCGTTTTTACAGTTTAAAATATGTCCTGACCTTTGGCGTTTACCCTCAAGCTAAGCTTTACATTGGAGCGTTGCTAATTGTTGTTCAGAAGACATGTATTTTCTTTCTACTGTATGCTTTGTTTCGCTTTGCTCAGTGTCTCTCTGTATATCCCAATTAATATTCTACAAGCTTTTTTAATAAATCATTGCTTATGAAGAGCCTGTGCATTTGCAATAGAAAGTTTCACGATTTTTTGTCGAGACGCTAGGCACGGGTTGAAAAGAAAGAGCGGAAGAATCCACAGAAAGGAGGTTCCAGTTCCGTGAATAATAATGCTCACGACAACGCATCACGTTCCATGCTGTATACTTTCGTGTCAAAGTTCATTCTAATATACATATGTACATGCAAAATGTATGCATCGTGTGAGAAACCATATTTGCCCCGTTTGATATTTACGACGCTATTTCATGCTAGATTAAAAATATGAGAGAAGAGCGAATAAAACGTTTATTTATGGAATCTCATTTCCCGCCTTGTCAACAACTCCTAACAAATAGAGTTACAAAACTTTTTGGCCAACAAATAAAACTAACTTGTGAATGAGTGGCTTGACAAGCAGACATTTCAAAAATAACATTATACTTTTTATCCATTCCAGACAGAGAAGTGTCTTGAGTGTTAAATGCGGTGAACTATGCAAAACGCAAACTAAAAACCTCAGCTGTTAAATTATGACTAGGAACCATACATCATCGGATGAGACTCCAAAATGCCAGATTCAGCTTAAGGAAGTCAAGTGGTGCATCAGTGTTTAGCCGTGAATACTTCATAAGGTTCTGAATAAATCATCGACTTACGCATAGTTCTGCGCTTTGATGCGTAACAAAAGCATTTCTAAATATACAGGAATACTGTATTCCAGGAAGTGCATGTACCCTGCTAATTCAGTCTCAGAATATTTTGTTACACACCATTACATATAAATTACGCCTATGTCGTCGACCAACTCTTCAAAACCCCGAATAAGGCAAAAACCAAAAGAACACCCTAACAACAAATCTTCCCTGTATTACCTAACCTACAGATGCACTGATGCACAGGGAGGCAGGAGGCAGATGCACTTTTCAATAGCACGTTCAAAGAGCGAGAGTGACCCTGCAGGGAACTTTTTATGATAATGTGATAATGTACTGGAAGGGAGCTAGAGGCCAGACAGAAATGAATTTACACTCTACAGCACCGAATATTACGGCACGACTCGAGAAGTGGAGGAACAAAATTGAAAAATATAACTCCGTTCCGTGTACAATACAAGCATATGCCAAATACGGATTCTCAAAGAACTGTATGTGTGAAATACATATTTTACCCTATTCCTGTCTTCACTTTTTCGGGATTTGGAAGCTCGGGGGAAACAACATTATATATTCCATATGGAAAACAAGATTTCATGTTCCTCTCAACCCATTCACCCGGCAGTCAATTAGACTTTTTTTGTCACGGGCTACAAATACGGGAGTGACAGACGGACAGACAGTCGGAGAATTAGGGCCAAACCGAGCACGGAGTGCAACAACATAATTTTACCCTGGTTTTCCCGCATCGTTGCAACGAATAAGAGTCCAAATCTGGGATTTCCTGGTACTTGCCAATAGTTAACTCGGAGTGGCATAAAACGAACAAAAAAAGCCTCCAGATTTTCTTCCAACATTGAAGGCGCGAGGAAGAAGAAAAAGGAAACAAAAGAGGAAGGAAGCAAGGAATTAGGACCAGCGGGTTTGGGGAAATTCCATGACATGACATTCTGTACGTACCAGCACATCTGACCAAAAATTCAATAAATTAGAACTCGGTTAAGTAAATATTTGCTTCCAAGAGGATGCAGAAATTTTGATATAATAAATCAAATTAAATTATTGTTTGGCAAATTGTAATTTCCTGTACGTTTACGTGTGGACAGATTTTTTTTGTGTGTAACTGTTTTCTGTGGCACAGTATTTGTGAATGAAATGTCGGGGTTTTCACTTCAGCACGGAGAAAGATTTCTAGTTCACCGAATTTTACAAGGGTTTTCCTCTTTCATCTAATCATCCACTACTGTGGGAATCACTTGGATTTGGAATTCGGTTCATTTCTAATATACACGGCTATACTGGAAAACCCGTAATCGGGAGGAAGTGAAGATTCCCTTCAGCACTTCTTTCATTTTCCGGACGCCAGTTCTTTCAAATATACAGTGTAGCAACTTTCATGAGGAACAAAATAAAAAGATTGGATTTTTTCTTGACTCTCTCCACTTGGGCCCACGGAACGCAGGGTTCAAGGTAGCTCTAGATACTAAATTGATGGGAAATTCTTATTCTTAACAGTGGATTATCTAGGTCGAGTGCTTCGGATATAAAAATTAATATTAACGAATGTCGTAAAGCATTTTTCAAATCTGGCAACATGAGGCCTTTAGGGAAATTCCGATAAAACAAATAAATTTTTACGTAGGTACCGACGTCACTTCCAACTGGAATAAGCTAAGAGGATTTTCTTTGCAAACGTACTTACTTAACGATGCCATGCAACGGTTTTCTTCTGCTGATGTTCGGCAAACTGGACTAGAACTGGTACATGGTTGTAAACGTAGCTATACAGCTATAGTAAACGGCTTACAGCTTCACTCAAGCCAAAAGTGCCAAAATCCTTTATGAAACCATGTGTGAAAGCCCTGAGCCGATACAGTCAAGATCCAAGTAATATGCTTGGTAACGCTTCAATAATTTTAACACATAAAAAGTTAAGGAAATCACAGATTGTTGATATACGTTTATACCCCAAACACCATAATACATCATAACATTATGTTCAGATATTAATCATAGGAATGACATGAAATCGAATTCTGCTAACACAGTGACAGACATGTGTAGACGCAGTACTGCATTGCCCAAGCCCAACTGAAAATGTGTACAGTATTTGCACATCGTTTGTACAGTATTTAATCTGTAGTATTGCACTCATAACGTCTCAACTCAAAAGGGCTGTAACATTTAACACCGTGATGGGGTACAATGAGCTTGACCGCAACCTTTATTTTTTTTAAAGTTGGAAGTTCAAGCTTATTCAAACGGCTTTGGGCTTGTTCTATGTTTTGTAAAGTTACAGTTTGTAAGTAATTCTCTGCCTTCTTGGAATAAAATTTCAACAATGCGACGTTACAAGCGTAGCGAATCGATATTTGCGGCTATCTAACAAATTGCATCTGTTTTCCTTGTTGGTTGATGCGGGTGCTCTTCAAAAATAAGCACGCTTCAAATTTCCTTTAAAAAATATGCCCGAGAGTTCAAGGTAGAAAAGTGGTTGGACATTCTTCATATTTATTTATACGAGATTTGAGAAACTGCCGCCCTCTAGACCGCTGTGCTTTCAGACCTTATATGGAACATAAGAAGACAGTTTGACGTTGAGATGTTCCAAAAACGAAAGCCAGATAGAACAGAAGCTCCAGTAATTTGTTGTTTTGTAGCTGAGCTCTGAGCCCAGGGTCTTTGAAAGAACGGAAAAGGTAAAATCGTGTGTTTAGAAAATCTTGTATCTTCCAAGGCAGCCAAGCAGTATATATTTTTTGTAACTCCTTCTTCTTCCTCTTCGTGGTGGTTTGACTTGACTTGATGCATTGTACATGGAGGAATATGGGGAGTCGGGAGAGTATCATTTCATGCTGTCTGTTTTAACTTGACTCCTTCTCCAGATTTATAGCCCTTTGGTTTCATTTGAAATTCTCTTAAGACTTCTCCGCGCGTCTCTTCGCATTTCTAATACTTAACGAGGCTGAATTATGCTTAGAAACCCAATTACTTTTCTACTCTCCGGCTCATTCATCTGAGGAAACAAGAAACATGATGGGGCTTTTGTGTGTCAGTCTCTTTTCCATGTACAACTTTTCCCTCGACTCCCGAAACTAAACTTCTGCATTTTTAAGTAGATTCAGGTCCATTGCACTTCAGATTCACCAACATTCCTCAAAGACTTTTGGTTAACTTAAACTTTGGAGTTATTTTGAACAGTCAACCTGTCAGTTGGACTTTTCCTATGATTTATGTACTTCCGTGCAATATAATATTTGTCTCGTCCGGAATCTTTGATACAATTTTCTATTTCTAACTACAATTTCTAACTCCAACTTTTGTTGAAGCGGAATTATGCAGAAAATATATTTCAGTACCTACCCTAATGCTGATGCTGCATAGCTCTCAATAGTGGAACAGCATCAAGCTCCCCTGACTTACTTTGAAAATTGGGAAATCGGGGTAGATGAAGGTATTTAGACGACATAAGACGTAACTAGCTCAAATACAAAATCACTGTGGTGTGTCACATCTAATCCTACTTACTCAGACATTATGTACCTTTGGGAATTCCACCAACCCGGATTCTCCGTGACAGGAGATACGAGATACGATGTTTCGAAACTTTAAGACGAACCAAATACCTACTCCAAATTATGTTTGTAGTATGTATGTGGAACAACCTGAACCTGGAATAACCTAGATCTTGGTATATATGTATTTGCAAGTTGAATTTTAAATGAGTTCCTGGTGTATTCACCTGTTGTAACCACTACCTATGTAAAATATTCATATCAATTTCAGTGCTACACGTCCTTATACTGGTTAAAATTGCAACGTACCAATACTCTGAATAATTTAATACTCAAAGAACAAAAACATGGTGAAAATCTTAAGTTTGAGAAACTTTGGACTAAACTTTGATAATGGAATATGCAACCAACATTGGAGTAGTGCACCGAACATGCGAGCAAAACTTACACGTATTAAAGTCAATATGTAGAAAATGCCTAGAATGATTTAATGCAATCTCGCCCGACCAGGCAGTCTATCACATTGTCATCTACCAAAGCTAATTACGGCAAAAGTTAGACCGAACACGAAGCGAACCCATAAGAAACTAAGTTACTGCTAATCAGGTAACAAATCAACCCGGAAGAAGTCCCACAGTTCTGCATTTAAATTGCCTCCTTATCTCATTATCCAAAGCCAGATAAAGGCAAACAAAATACGTCGCGTGTAACTTAAGTTTTTATCAAAGGCTTCGTCATTTTTACACCAAAGAACGGAGTGCATTGAGGTTGTTCTTCTTCCAAAGACATTCTACTTTGAAGATAAGTGTTGTACCAAACCTAACTATTGTCTTAACCAACATGAGACGAGGCTGAATCAGCCCGGAGGTACGCACTTCCTCTGGGAATTCCAACACATGCCTTTGCATTTTTCGTATTTCCAGGCACATTTTTTTTCCTTTGAAAAAGTAGTTTAGTTTACCTTACTCCATTGCATACTCAGCATTGGAGAAGATACAATAATACCCAACTCCAACTTACTTTCACCTCAGGACATTCCTGTATACCTTAGTCCACAAGCTTCCTGTCGTACACGGTCGTTTTGCGTTGGGAAATTTACCTTGGACTATTTGCAGTTCGTGATAGCTTTTCAATCCATGTACTTATATGATGTTTGATTTCCGGATATCCATACCAACTGAGGATAATTAAACTCTATGCATTGGTTGCCACAAATTGAATGTTGACTTGATTATCACAGGTGAAAGTCGAAAGGGCTCAGGTGAAATGTCCGCCAACTCTTCCTTTACGCCAAGACGCCACACACCTACTTTCTCTTCCGTGTGAACCCTGATCAATTCTTTTCCCAAGGAGCCAAATGGGACACCTACTTTTTGGTGAGCCTGAATGTTGAATGGGCGTGTAAACTCGCAGGTAGTGAAGCATATCACTATAGTTCAATATTAGATAATAAATCGTGTTTTTCCCTTTCAATTTTTTACCCGGAAACGATTCCTTCTCTAGTAACTTTATCCATTCCATTCACAGACACAAACACAAAAGAAAAACAAGAATGATATCATCGACCCTTCGTGCAAAAAAGCTAGGGAAAGGGAGTTTGCAGATATGTACATAAAACAAAAAGAAATATCGGAATTTTTTTGGGAAGCCCAAAACAATGCAAAACTTACAAAGAACAAGGATGAACCAATGGAGCCCGGCCAGAACCATTGTTTTTCTTCTCATTCTCATTCTGGCTCGGGTGTTTTGTTTGACTTGGAGGAAAAGTCAGGTCAGGATACTACTCGTAGGAAGATCCATATACACCTTCTTTACCAAGAATTGTGATGGTGACAGTTTAACGACGCCGTTACTATTGTCATTCTGGATAAACCTGAAATTTAGTTTTTGACACGTTTTCACAGTTGGTCTCAACTCTTGTTTTGGCTTCGTTGTTCCCAGTTGTCTTCGAAGACGAGGCCTAATCCACACGTCGTCATCTTAAATATAAAACTCCATTAACCACAGCTAGCTCCGCGTCCCTTCTCCTCTTCGTCACACTCTCAAGAACTGTCAACAGTAATTGACACAACGCCTCCGCCTCCTTCCTGCCCTGGCTTCGCTTTACGGAGCTTGGCACGTCGGCAAATAATTCGAATGTGATGACAAGGAAAGGTTTCCAGCAACTGCCTAACTCCGACTAATTATGTTTGTGCTTAGAAAATAGATTCAAAAATTCCAAACTCGTTCACTGGAGTGAGTTACGGGTTACGTTGCGTTCGTGATTTTGTTGTTGCACGAGATATACATATGAAATAATCCTTAGTGACAGGGAAAACTTTCTACGGCAGCTAATGTTGCTTGAGATTGACACATTGAAACTTGATAGGTTCTATTTTGGACTCGGATAATTGGCAGTGGAAGGATATTATTCCGGGTATGGATGTAATGAATAGGATCTTAATGGTCTACAATCCCTTGTTTTGAGTTATTTAATGATTATTTGGAGTGTACGGTGTTTTGAACGCACTATGAGTCACGTGGAGTTCAATTGTTTTGAAAACTTTGGCTTCGCGTGGATACTTGGTTTGGAGAATGTTGACGGCCCGGAGAATGAATCCCAACTGCCGGGACCGAGGGGGAAATCCGCCGTATTTATACAACACTTTCCCTTCCAGGGTGAAGAAGTGTGCTCGAACATACCCTGTCTGAGGCTCATAGAACTCACAACACATCGCAGTGTTATTGAGTGGAGAGGGCAAAAAATCTTTGCGCGTGGGTCTTCGTTCCGTTCTAATATTTGTGAATCCCAAAAAATCTTTTACCAATAACTTGTTCGGATTGATAGTGGCTCCCAGGATTCAAGATAATATTGTATTTATTACATGAATAAAATAGGGATAGGCTGGACGGTGTTATGAAACCAGTGTATATCTGAATCAGGTCTGAGGCTCCTTTTATGACCTAATCACTATTTTTGATGAAACCGGGTCTGGTGTTTAGACAGCGGCAAGCTAGCCACTGTTTAGGTAATCGCTAGGCTAGGCCAGGGCCAGGGCTTTGCTTTAACTCGAAATAATAAAAACAAGGAATACTTGTCCAACCTTGCACCACGAATCACGAATCGAATTGAATTAAACGACCCCCTCCTGAGCCAACACACAGGTAAATCTTACGTAAACGTGCATTTGAAGTGTAATTATTGTTTTTGAATTTAAGCGATCATGTAAAGCATTTGTATTTTTAGGATATTTGGGTATGAAATGTTTTGGCCTTTTGTAAAGTTGTATCTTGAGAGAAATTGAACTCAATCAGTGCCACGAGTTTAAACTTACATTTTAATTTAAGATTATATACTTACTGTATTTGCTAATTCATCTCCATTTTCAACCGATTTTGACGTATAATAAATGATAGCATTTGCAAATCAGAAAGTATAACGAACGGTGTGTTGGAAATCGTTTTGGAAAGCCAGGCAGATTTTCTGAAGCCAGTTCTTAAAATCTCAAAATGTGTTTAAGATGTTAATCAAGTATTTTCAAAACGGTATCATTCGTTAAGATTGGTTAGAAAATGGCAGTTTCAGTTTCTGTGAAGTGTAGAACAAGTTTAATCGACGGAATATTTTTTTCTCTTTATTATAGCGACTCCGACCGGCGATTTCTGACGTTCTGTTATTCCTTTAAACGTGCAGTCAACGAATTAACGAAGCAAAAAAAAATTGAAATTTACTTCAGTATCGGCTACACTGTTGATTGCGGCAAAGTAATTGTTTATCCTTGCCTTATAGCCTTAATTGGACAGTAGAATATGAAATACCAATTCTGTTAAAATTACTTAGACAATAAAAAATCATAGGATAAATAAGATAACCATATATTTTAAACTGAATTGAACTGAAATTCAAACTTTAGTAAGCTAACATTCTTGTATAGAATATGTAACATATAGCAATCTTGACGTTTGCGAGCTCGGAAACCGGTAAGTATTTTGAAACAAGCAATTTTAAACAAAAACCTGGCTAACGCCAGCTTGGGAACAGAAGTTTTAGCCGATCACGCTAAAATCATGTCTACGATGATAAAGCACCTTCATAATTTAAGCTAAATACATTTTTTAGTTTTAAGTGACACTAATTAATCTGATGTAGATTTGAAGCCACAAAATGTGCATGTTTTTGCAAAAAACTTTTCGCTTCAGAAGATTTACATCGTGCACGAGAATCTTTAAATTTTTAACGAATATACTAATTGTAATTTTTGCTTCATTTGAGTTTTTCACTGTTTTGAAAAAAAAACCATACCCTATACGGCACGGCACCTTGGGACCAGAAGGTTACTGACAATATGGCTTTGACTAGATTTCGGCTTTATGTGAATTTTTTGAAAAGATGTATACTTCCATGTGCTTCTATTCGGAACGGCAAGATGACTTTCAAATGGATTTGAATAGCTTTTTTAGGCATTGTCTAACTTTGGATTTACAT
>JAQFYT010003003.1:0-11608 GCA_034694925.1 Ceratophysella denticulata
CATGCAGACTTATTGCACAAGTCTTCTTTTTCATGGCAGATTCTATTTTCTCATGGCACGTTTATAAATTTCCCATTACTTATTATTTTCCAAATTCAGAGATTCCAAATTCTCGAGACACAAAAATGACGGAAGCTGGAAGAAACCCGAACCCATCATTAAGTATTTATCAGAGTTAACTAGGCCAAGGTGCTTGAGATTAGGGCATCCTATCCGAAACTCCTGTAATTACCATAATAATTTATCAATAAACTATTTAAAATTCAAATATTGTATATAATTAGTTTAAATCTCAAATACCGGTTCATTTCCGGAATTCTGTGGCGTAATAAAACATTCATAGAAATCAATGGACGTGATGTGTTCACCAAACATGGCCCAGAATCCTGTCGAACTTCGGGTCAAATCCAGAGAATGAAATTCGTAAGATGCCCAGGACCCGCTGAGCGGATAATTGACCATGGAGGACAGAATTGATTGTGTATCCCGAACTTGGACCTTGACCTCGTCCAGGAGGGCGGAGGTTACCAAGAAACTATTCCAATCCTTGCAGGCTAATCGTGAAACGAGTCTATCCCGAACTCCAATTTTATCCGCTATTTTCTCGACAACCTGGACAGTACATTAAGTAATTAATTTTCATTTGATTAAATGTATTGTTTGAATTACAGGCCCTTCTGTTATCTGTTATACATTTTATGAATCAATACTGAAATCTTTGAAACAATAGCAAAACGGTCAAGGTTGACGGTCACGGTACGGTCAGCGGTACGGTCAACGGTATGGCACGGTCATGACTCAATGGCGAATGACAAATAAAACCAAATACCTCAGGAGGCAGCAAAAGATTGTCCAGTCGAGTGTGCGGAATGGAACTCCATTCCGCCCCCATGGCGTATATTGCTGTCACCTTCTGTTTATTGTCACGATACGCCTTGAACTATGACCCAACCAGAATTAACCAAAAAACGATAAACGCGGTACCAGCGTCACCAGCATGAAGATCAGCTGGCTTATGAATCTATTTGGAGAGCTTGAAAGCCGCGGTGTACACAGGCAAAAAATGCACGTGCATTGCAGTATCTATTAGAAATTTTTAGGACAATAACAAAAAACATTGATTAATATGATTTTTAAAAATCTAACTTTAAAATGCAGAGTGGTTGTTTATTGTATTTGGTATTTTTAACTAAAATCAAAAATATTGATCACACAAACGCTATCAATTATACCCAATTATGTAAGTATTCCAAATTCAACGTTTTCATCCAATAATGCCTATAAAATTTCGTAATATTATTTATTTTTAAACATGGTACATAAGGTATATTAATTTAAATGCAAATTGTTGCGTATGGCGTATGGCAAGAGCGATTCAAACACTAAATTCAGCTTATGCACATCGTTATTAAAATAGTTAGCGTTATTAAGCTTATCGTTTGGTTTGAGTTAAACCGATAAGTCAGCAGTTTTGACTTATCGAATATTACCCTCGCAGCCTTGAGTCATATCTAAACAGTCAGCAGTCTTAGAAATGAAAATAAGGAAATTGTAATTCATGAATTTCTGGCTCGTTGACTAAACATAAAAGTGTCAGTCAGCAAATTATCAAATTATCGTCTAGCCTATAGGATGAGTGACTTCAATGATCAATGGACTCATTGAATTATTTGTATTTCCAATTTCCAATGTCAATGTCGATAAGGAATTTCGAATTTTTAATTTCCCGTGACCATGACCATGGGAATTTCCAACAAATAAATAGCTTACAATTCAATTAGTTTATTTTCAAATTTAAAAAAAAAGCTGAATAAGCTTTTTTGAATACATATTAGCGTCCAAAATGCAGCATGGTTTGAGAGTTTGAATTTTAGCAGCCTGCGTGCCGGTGAGTCAAATCAAAATCCGCCAGCGTGTCCATATCGCCAATCACTTCACTTCTTCTGGAGCTCCTGCCGAAGAAAGCCGTCTGTCTGGTCCTTTCTCTGTCTGCGGTGTCTGTCTGGCGTCTGGCCCCACCTAACCTGTCACCTGTCACCTTTCTTCTTCTGTCCACTGTCACCTTTGACCTATTCAGATACACCAACTGACCTTCAAGCTGCACAACCAGGACCACGCAAGCAGTGCACATACAACATACAGGTGGCAACCATGGAAGGACAACGGACTTCTCTCTGGTCTTCCTCTCGATACCTACTTTTTCTTGGAACGCTCGTATGTCAATTGTCAATTGTCAATTTAGTTTTTTAAATGTCGTACAGTTGGCAGTATTGTATGTATGTGCAATAATATTATAACGAATAAGTCTATATTTATTGTATGTCTGTATTTGAATTCACAGCTGATGGTGTCATTCAATAATCCGACGGACAGTGGAGCTGTTGAGCTGGAGTCTAACTCCTTTGACACCCTGTTAGGTAATTACCCATGTGCAATGTCAAATGTCACAGTTTTTACTCGAATTGAAATAAACATTTCAGTCATTTTTGTGATATTGTGTCATTTTTGTGATATTATTTGTGGTAAATATCCAATAATCAACGAAAATCTATGTTTTGATTTTTGATATATTTTAGCCTCCACGGAGTTAGTCTTCATTAATTTTTACGCGGACTGGTGTCGATTTAGTAATATGCTGGCTCCTATTTTCGATGAGGCAGCGGATAAAGTGAATGCAGAATTTCCGGATCGTAGTCGTGTTATTCTTGGTCGTTTGGATTGTGACAAGCATTGTAAGTTGTAATTGTAAACTAAAGTACGAACTACATAAGAAATATTTAACCTAACAATTGTCTCTAACAATTTGATTCTTTTAGCATCTGTGTCATCACGCTACAAAGTATCAAAGTATCCAACACTGAAGTTAATTCGGAATGGAATCCCAGTAAAAAAGGAATATCGTGGAGCTCGAACGGCTGAAGCGTTTGCTGACTACATTCGGAAACAGCTCGAGAGCCCATTATTGGAATTTACTTCTTTGCAAGAACTCGTTGACCTCGATGTACGTGTTATTGTATTTGTGCATATTGAATATATTCAAAGCTACTTAACTTACGTATTTCATGCGTGAGAATGAATAATTTAATTTATCAATTCAATACTAATTTATTTAGCAAGGAAACAAACGCCTATTCATTGGATACATGCAGAACAATGAGTCCAAAACATTTGAGAATTATCGACGTGTCGCGACTCAACTCAAGGATGATTGTACTTTCTACATTGGATTTGGGTAGGCTATGGCTATGCACGAATATATTTGGCGTATTACGCTAGAATATTCTAAAATTTTCAAAATATTCTATATTATGTTATTCACAGCGATGCATCGAAACAAATGCACCCACCAGAGAGTGACATTATTGCCTTTCGACCCGACAAAACCCGCTCAGTTGAGACTGACGAGACTTTCACCGGAAATGGTGAAAGTTTTGATGAGCTCCTTCCCTGGATTCAATCCAAGTGTGTTCCTCTAGTCCGTGAAATTACGTTTGAGAATGCCGAGGAGTTGACGGAGGAAGGCCTGCCGTTCCTCATTCTCTTCCATGATCCCTCTGACACGGACTCTGTCAAAGTATTCAATCGTCTCATTACCAATGAGCTAATGGATGAGAGACGTATGGAACTTTATTATTTTTATAATAAATTACATTGCGAAGCGTTCGTAACTATAATTTCAAATATTTGGAACAGATAATGTGAATTTCTTGACGGCGGACGGCAACAAATTCGCTCATCCACTTCATCATTTGGGGAAATCCTCCAAGGACCTCCCTTTGATTGCTATTGACAGTTTTAGACACATGTACTTGTTCCCGGATGCGAGCAAGATGGAGGTTCCTGGAAAGGTCAAGAGATTCATTGCGGATTTGCATTCTGGAAAGCTCCATCGGGAATATCACGTAAGTCAATGTTACACTATTACACTACTTAAATGACAAATGACATCCCTGCTAAGTACGCTCACATCAGTACCTTTGACCTTAACGGGTATGGTCACTTTAAGCGCGCGCCTCATTCTTTCAGATGCGCTCGCGGAACTTTAGCATTTTTGAGTTTTTGGACTAAGCAAAAAATTGCAGTGTGTTCCCAATCGCTTTTGCTACAATTGCCAAGAAAAAACGGGCTGAAAATATCCCACTGGCAGTTTCTAGCAAAATACGCAAAGTGATGCAATAAGGCTGGGCTACCCTCTGTATATGGCAAATGACAGGTATACCTAGAACCGAACTAATTTAAATATTTTTTGTATAGTACGGGCCGGACCCAAATAGTGACGACGGGACCGCGAACCAGGATCAGGATAATAATGAAGTCATGCCCACGAACCCACCCGAGTCCACGTTCAAGAAATTGGGTCCTTCACCGAATCGCTACACTCTGCTCAAGGATGAGTTGTGAGCCCGAAGATAATCTAAAGCTAAGAAAACTCTGAGAAAATTCACATCTAAATATAACACACGAAAAACACTATCACGTTTATACAGAGTAAAATGGTACACTGATTTCGCCTCTAATCAGCTACCGTTTTGTTTTGTGTCCATTTTACAAAAAACAACAAAATATCCCGGTTGATTAGAACGTACATACATATTTAGAAATTAGAATACTGCGGCACAGCGAGTGAGAATCCATTTGATTAATAATATATAGCGCTTCTTCCCTCTTTCATATCTTTCGTCGAATAATTTTTTTTAAAAAACAAATTGCAAGAGTTCAAAACGAACAATTTAAAAAATTTAAAAAGTAGCTTGTAGCATCAATTCTCGTGCTGATTTAAATTAGGGAATCTAGCGGTTAACCAAAGAAACCAAAACATGAGGGGTTATGGGAGCTGTGCTCTCAAGTCGATTTTCGTCGGTTCGGTATTGGGTACCACCGTTTGGAGAAGGAGTATGTGATCTACGGCACGTCGTAGATCACACATTCAAAATTTATCCTATTTTCAACTACTAAAACTTATAGATTTCAGGCCAGGTGCATGCAAAAAGAGATAATTTATTGAGTATGACGGTATGAGGTATGTATGCTTCGAAGCGTTGGAAATACCAGAATTATCAATTTTTTTAAAGAAACTCTGACGTAGTTAGGCTTCAAAATTCAGGTTGTACATGCAATTAGATTAGATTCACAAAAGTCAGTGTCACCAAATTGCATATTTTTATTCAATTTGACACCCAAAAGTATTATAATATTTAATAATGGTAAAGCGGGATTTAAATTCAATCTTGCAACTCCGTGTAGGTATGTACTTACTAGGCTATAGTGTGAACGTGTACTTGTATATTTATTTTTAATTAAGCTAACGAGAATACAATTATTTAGGTTAGATAAACTACATTAGATAAGATTTCTTCAAACTTCAAATTAGTTTTTAAATTCATCACCAAACCAATCACACAGCTCGAAGAAATCTGCACTTGTACTATTGCACTGTAATTTCTTTGAAACACGTCACTAATTTGCGGTTTGCAATTAATTGTAATTTGTCATGTGATTTTGAATGTGAATGGTATTGTGCGTGTATTAGTTGATTATAATGAAAAATATGAAAAATAAATGTGCAGAATTATATTTTGAAATCGGTTTTTGTTTTCTGGGGCGGAATTTCCAGCGAATCGATTCTGACAATCGAATTATAGCGCTATCGAACCAATGCAACTATCCAATGCAACTATTATCGAAATTACCTAAAATTAGTTAGCTTCTCTATCGCATCTCAAAAGACGCCGACCAGTTGACAAGCCCATGTTTCATTTTCATATTAATTGACGCTGTCGTTGTAATTGTAATAGCCAGATGTTTCGTTGACAGAGCTACAAAGGGAACAATCCGTATTTTCCTGTCCCGCCGCAGTGTCTTGTTGCTTAAATTGCATTAGCACGATGAGATACGTCGTCAGCGAGCCCACGAGCTAAATGAATCAAAAATTAGCGATAAATATACTGTAGCTGGTACATTGAAACTAGATGACGGTTTCATCAAAAGCTTTTTTTTTTGTGTATTTTTTACCGTTGTAATCAAGAATTTATTCACTTGAAAATAGTTTGCAGCTGTTAGCGTTATGTCGACATCAGATACGTCCATTTTGAATGAAGCAATCTGTCAAATTAATTTTTCAGAGAAATAGTTAACATTGACCAATGCTGAATGCATATGGTACATTTTGGTAAAAGGGCGAAAAACCAAAGAATGGGTGCCAATTTAAGTGCCCTAATTTAAAAAAGTTTTGCCCTAAACTTTTTGACAAGTTTTGTCCTAAGAAAAACGACATTTTCATATGTATTCGGCTTTTTCAACCTAACTTAACCTGAAAACATTTTAATCTAATCCATCCTGACCTTTCTTAGCATAAATTACGTAACCATTTTCAATAAAATCAAGGAATGACCTGAAATACCGATTTTGGTTCAGGGCAAAACTTGTCAAAATTTAGGGCAAAACTTGTTTAAATTAGGACATAAAAATATTGATTCATACTGCATACATATAGTGATAATTTACCTATTAATCCGCTCGACCCTTGCAGAATCTATTCACAGGATTACGCGCAGTAATAAATTCCGCCCGAAGTCCGAATAGAAAATAAAATTACCTACGAGCCGTTGCGAACGTTGTAAATGTGTTAATTCAATTTTCTAATGCTATAACTACAAGTAACAATGTCATAAGCCACAATCATTTTGTATGGGGCAATATGTATCTGGTACCTAGTTTCGCAATCCCGAAGTTGCGCTACTTATTCTTGTTAAGGTACCGTTTGAATGTAATTAATTCGTAGCTTTGCGTTGTCCCGTGCCCGTTACAAAACTGATGAGCGTCCGACGCTCTGGAATGCATGCGGGCTACTCTTTATTCATTTCCAATTGTCATGCGTTTTCCGTCCTTTGGTGCCGCAGATCTTTCAGCAGCTGAGCCTTGCCTTATCGTCTTTTAGTATCACGTTAAATTGGTAAGGGCGCACACGACAATGTACCGCGTGGGTTTTCGGAGTCATATAACTTGGTTAGGTTAGGTTCATTAGAGACAAGCTAGGCTAGGCACACATAAGAGTTACCGAATATCCGTGGCTCATACAGCCTAGAATCCTTTCAATGAGATTTTCCTAAATAATGGGACGCCGTGTACTTACCGTGTATTGTTGGACTTTGGCCTGAGAGCTGCCCATTCGACTGTCTTGAATATTATGGGGTGGCGTCGGAATGTGCCTTGGAATCCCAGGAATGCAGAAAGTTGAGGTATTTGAGGGCGGAAAAGGAATTCCGAACAGAGGAAAAATCATTTTGATGGGTCTTGGTACGTGCCGTCCGTACTGTCCTCTGGGTTCATAAAAGAATTCAGCACCTCGTTCAAAACATCAATTGAAATTGAAAGATAATTATTGGTTGGGAAAGGTGGGAGTCAGGAATCCGTCAATTCGACATTCCAGACCACGAAATTAACGAACATTATTTTATGTACTGTGTAAACCAGTTGAAACCGAGATGAACCAGACAGGATAGGATGCTCAAAACCATGAAATTATCTCCAAATAAACCTTGAACTTGATGCTACTTTACTTTCAACAAAAGAGGGATGAACGATGAACCCTTTGTCACGTCACGAGCACGAGAAATAGATTCATAAACCGTTCATAAACCCCATTGGGGTGAATGAAAATGAAGGTTATTTAGATATACGTATAGAAGGGTTGAAGTTTTACACGTAAATGAGTAAACTAGCCTTTGTAAAAATTGTTTGTTTATGAGTTTTTTTTTTTTTTTGTTGTAATTTTACAGGCAAATCCAGGATCCGGCTTTCCAACGCTTGACCTGGTACAAACCGCCTCTAACGGTGCTCGTGATCAAGAAAACTCGAGACGTGTCTGTTCTGAGCCCTTTCATTCAGCTCACACGATGGCTCATTCAGGTATTTACAGATATATTGAGACATGCATGATGCGTCAATTTAAGGCTTTTGTTATATTTTGAATGTAATGACGCTGACCGTTGACCTTCGTATTAGGTGATGGAATCAGGCATATGATGTGTCGTTGGAAAGCTAGCAATCTCGTTAATTTATAGAGGTTCATCGTTTTACGTAAATCAGTCAATATCGCGTTAAAAATTGACTTATTTCAGCACATACAAAATTCAAAATATGAGATCGACCCAAGATTTCTTGAATAATAGTTTGTTTAATTTTGATTTGTGTTTGATTTTTATCTTGTAGGAAAAGCGGATGGTAGTGCATGTGGAATCAACTGTTTTGGACGACAAGTTTTTGTCAGGCAACTCACAATTCCTTCAAATTCGTGACAAGCTGCAAATCTTCAAGGAGGGTCGAGATGACCTTACGGATAAAATCGATTTCATTATCTGTTTGGGTGGGGACGGGACATTGCTCTACGCGTCGTCTATCTTCCAGGTCAGTGGATTAGAAATCAAAAAGGAAACTAGTACCTATTTAATTAAAAAATTAAATATGCTAGATACTTTGCAATTCGTCGCGTTGCGAAGATTAATACTCGGTTTTATTGTACCACACTGCTTTAATTTCGTACTCCTTTATTATTGATCATTTATGTGGAAATTCTGGTATTTTTTTTAGCAATCCGTGCCACCAATCATGGCCTTTCATTTGGGGTCACTCGGATTCTTGACGCCATTCCTTTTCGACAATTTTCAAGATCAGGTCACGAATGTGCTCGAAGGTAAATTCAATTACGTTACTCGTAATTATACTTACTCGCATATGCTAGCAAGTCAATAAATACCAATCCATAAGCAAGCGTGAGTTGACTAATGGCTTTGTATTTACGAATCTTTTTTAGGTAATGCGGCTTTGACGCTAAGAAGTCGTTTGAAGTGCCTTCTCAAACGGCGTTCAAACGATGAGGTGGTCAATAATGAGCTCCAACCGTTGAACAGACAAGTGTCGTCTCCGAATAGTAATGTCTACAATAACGGAGCCAAAAATGGAGCCGTGTCTGGAGAATCGACCCCTCCAGTGGATAATTCTGCACTGAGTTACCTCGTGCTTAACGAAGTGGTGGTGGACCGCGGGCCGAGTCCCTACCTCTCCAACGTTGACCTCTTCATTGAGGGGAAGCACGTGACCGTGGTCCAGGGTGACGGGCTCATTATTTCAACGCCTACGGGAAGCACGGCATATGCTGTCGCCGCTGGAGCCTCCATGATTCATCCCTCCGTTCCGGCAATCATGATCACTCCTATATGCCCACATTCCCTGTCTTTCAGACCCATTGTCGTTCCTGCTGGCGTGGAGCTGATGGTATGTCCACTTTATAACCATGCTAAAATTTACCTTGTTTTTCTTGCATTATCGCAATTTTGACCTGTATTTTCAGATTAAGATTTCCCCTGATAGCCGAAACACGGCTTGGGTAGCCTTTGACGGTCGGAACCGTCAGGAACTCAAACACGGAGACACGTGAGTGTTTATTGACTAAATCTGCATACAGATATAATGCTCTGGATATTAGGATTACGAATTAATTTGGATGAAATCAATGATTTTTTGACAGACTGTCCGTGACTACTTCAGTATTCCCTGTGCCCTCAATCTCAGCTCAAGACCAAATTCAAGATTGGTTCGATTCCTTGGCCGACTGCCTTCATTGGAATGTGAGAAAGCGACAAAAGACGTTCGAAGAAGTTGATTCGGATCCGTACGAAATGGCGGAGACCAACTGAAGAAAACCTACAAGTGTTTATTATGCTCGGAAGATAATTTAAATACAGGAAATATTTCGAAATATAATTCCGCAATTTCGAAACTCAATGCTGAAACGGTGCCCAAAATTATAATTTTAAGTTAAATATTATTTCTAAACGCTATACACGCGGTAGTGCTAGTAATTCCCAATTCCCAACCAACAACCCATCCATGCTTCCTTTGTATTTGAGAGTATACATCATGGATGTTTGAACTCTTCTGCATGCATACACGGTAACTGGTAATGCTAATAGATATTATCCAGAAGTACTCAAATCTATTCTATATACTAACGCGGAGCATACAGCTCACTCTGGTACATATACCTACCTAAATATTTAGATTCTTGATTCTCTGCATGTTAAAGATACAGTTTATATATTCGTGGGTAAATCCTCAAAAAATAATAAATTCTACATGGTAATATTCTTGGTCAAGGAATCTTGAAATAGAAACACGTTGTACAATTAGAGCAATTTTTTAATTGCGAATATGCGGAATAGACCTATGTACATGGTTACATGAAATGTTTGAACCCCCCATAGGTCATACTTCCGAAAATCTTACAATGACATACCATATATCAAAATAAAGCACACATTGCGGATCCAGTGGTGCAATAATATTTGGACTTTTCTTACAAACGGCTGCTGTGCAGCGCAAGAGAGGATGGTCCAGAGATGAATGTTCCAAGAGAGATGAATGTTCCAGGTGTTGCAAGCAGGTTCTGAATGATATGATTATTGACCCAGTAAGGGTTTGGATCAATTTTGCATCGATTTAAAAGGCGTTAAAATTATGGTGGAGCATGTTGACAGCTCGATAAGCGGAAATTATTTTTTTCTGTTTTGCGCTGCGGCCGTTTGTAAGAAAAGTCCAAATATTATTGTACCATTGGATCCAAAATGTTTGCTTTAATTTGATATTTGATATATCATATGTCATTGTTCGATTTTCGGAAGTTTGACCTTTGGGGGGGTTGAAACATTTCATGTCACCCTGTACTAGCCCGACAAACAGAAAATAATGCATATCGGGCAAAATCTGTTTATTTAAGAGCCACACGAACAAATGTCGTCCCAGGATGAAATGAAAATATTTACTTAGACCACCCGAATAGAACTCATCAGATTGAACTGGAGTATCCCCGCAGACTGGTTTGGTTCTCTGCTGGAGACTCGGTTGGTGAAAGCCCTGTGGAGTGCAGTGAGCTGGAAGGAGGTTTCGGAAGTTCCTCTGCTTTGGTTCAGTGAAAGTAAAAGAAAAAAAAGAAACTCTATCGATCCGATGAGGAGTTCTGGAGAAAGCACAAATGTGCTCTTTCCGGATTTCCAGCTCTAGCTCTCTACGAAAACACGTCATCAACCGCAGACACGTAATACATATCATACCTTACCCTCTGCTCATGACGTCATGTCCAGTTCCAAGTGAGTAGCGAAGCGATATGGTTTTTACAAATAAATATCAAAACTCGGTCGCGGATCCTATGATTTATTACATGTCATTTCCTGGGTTTCTGTTATTGAGAAATTATTCCTATTTCTTTTGGTTATTTTACTCTTTGATGTGTACCTATTTCTGTAGGTGGTAGGTTGGTATTTCTGGCGAAAACACAATGTTTTGTGTTTTTCATACTTACCTACGTGTGTTACCTGACGGATTTTTTAGATTTTTTTTTACAGTAAATCCTGAATACAAATGTTACGGTTCGGATATAATCTTAGTTCTGTTATAACCGAACCGGTTCGTATATAATATTGATTGCGGTTTTTGCCAATTAAACACCATTAGTCATGCTAATCAGAATTCGTTAATTACGAAATATGGACCTGAATTTAGTGCTCTTTTTCTTGGTGCACTCGTTAACATTGCTAACCTGCTGCAGCATTGT
>JAQFYT010003004.1:0-11606 GCA_034694925.1 Ceratophysella denticulata
CAGTTCTTGTTGCTACCCAGTATTGAATATCAGAAAATGTCAACAAATCGTCCCCAAAGACAGTTCCAGTGAAATCGGCTGATGGGACTACCCTACTACGCGCGGCGCCCAAACAAATAACTCAAATTACCCTGCCTATATCTAACAACCTTCCGTTTTCGCAATAATTACAATGTGCGGTGCATTATTCAAAGTATTACACGGTGTACGGTGTATAGTGGAATTATAGCTTGCAGTTATTCATTGCCTACACGGCGCACGGACTACACATTCAACATACATTCAACATTTGACATTACATGTCATGTCACATGTATGTATGTAATATGTGTGGGCTAATTGCTCGAGAGCTACCTACCTAACAAATATTTGTGGATTTGTTACATTATAAACCCAAAGCGTATTTCAATATCTTATCTCCCAAGTTTACATTTTGAATTTGCATTGTACGACTGTAGGATAAGGAATATTATGTCTTGAATTTTGCAGATTAGAAAAGACAGGATGGACTGGTCAAAGATGTTATTTCTATTAGTCACTCTACTCATTGTGGATCAAGTGAAGGGTGAATCAGCTTCTGAGGAGTGGTACACGATTGAGGGGAAGATTACGCCACCTGAAAAAAGACCGTCAAATGATTTTTTCACATCTACGCAAATTCTGGTAAATGGCGGAGAGCAAATTGGTTTGTTACGAGACGATGGATCATTCTACGTTACCGGAGTTCCCGCTGGATCTCATATCGTGGAAGTCGTTCATCCTAACTTCAACTACGAATGCGCTCGTGTTGACATCACGTCAAAGGGGAAAATACGGGCTCGACGCGTGAATCATATTCAACCCAGTCAAGTCACACATGTCCCCTACCCACTTCGACTGGCACCTTTGGCACCATACCGATACTTTCAGGTATTTTAGATATTTAATAAGCGCAGCTGCCCGCAAAACAACTTTTTAAATACTGTAAAGATGGGTAAAGATGTGTTCCTTCTGATCCGTGCAGGCAAGAGAACAATGGCGAATCACGGATATTTTGATGAGTCCGATGGTCCTGATGATGGTACTTCCCTTGGTTCTAATCGTGATTCTACCCAAAATGATGTCGGATCCCGAGACCAGAAAAGAAATGGAGTCTGTCACTCTGCCCAAATATGAGATGCCTGAGATGTCCGAGATGCTAACTTCCTTCTTTGGAGGAAGCAGTTCTAAGGCTAAGGACGAAGGTTCGGATAAGAAGAAGGCCATTCGTTCAAAGAAAAACAGCTAGATAATACGATTGCTACATACATACTAAGAGGTAGAACAATTATTTACGCGCAGTTCAGTAAATGAGATGTTTTCACTTTTCACTTCTTCATTTCCTTTAAACCCCATGCCTCCTCAACACAATTAAATTACAGTGATTTGAATATGATAGTCCGCAACGCGCGTTGAATAAACAGAGCCATTCAGGATTCCACGTTTTATATATAATGCGTTATAAAATATTTTATTTATAATATAGATTTATTTATATATGTCTGACAATGAGTCTGATTATATCGAAAAAGTATACAGCATTTGAGCTCAGTGGTTTTGATTGTCATCAACGGTCAGTCGTAAAATCATTTGATCTTAGTAAGTATTGTAGTATATTGTATATATGCATGTACGTGTAGGTACGTTTTTGATTTTCGTAGATCGTTTTACTGAGTTATCATCTCATCGCCGATATATGGAAGCTGCACAAAGTTGATTATCAAATTACCTGATTTTACAAGACAAATGAAGCTAGTTCTGGGATAAAAGTCGTATTACCCTAAAACTGCCTATGTAAATTTTAAAGTCAGGAATCCTATCATTTTACCTGTCAGTCAGCTGTCATGTACTGGTAGACTGCATTACTGCATTACTCGGGGTTCCATACATCCGTACGTCAATATCACACGATTATAAAATGTTCTTATAAATATCATTTATCTTACTACATCGGCTACTCAAAATCAGATAAAACTAAAATTATACAAATATTAAAAATTCAACAGTACAATAGAGTAGTCACATAGTAAAAATGCCGGTAAGCTTTCACGGTAACCTTGAGGTTTACCAAACTGGTTGAGAGAATCACATCTCAACAGTCAGTCTAGCTAGAGTTCTATATGAGTCGTGATTGGGCCAAGTACTTGGCCAGGGTGTGTAACACAAATGCATATTGCGGGGCTGAAGTTACCAGGAGCATTCGCTGTGTTCTCAGTTCATTCAATAGGCTGTCACATCTCAATTTCTAAAAATTAAGACAATTAAGAAAAATACCGTTAACTGTTGTTCAGATATTTCACTGAATAGTAGAATTCTAAGCAGGAAAGTTAAAAAAGTACGTACGTGCCCGGAATCTGCGGCATGTAGTAAGAGATCAGAAAGAACAAAAACTCCGCTTCGTCCAGCTCCAGTTCCACAGAAAACTGCTAGCGGTGTGGAAGCGTCACTCACTCTGCGTTGAATTGAATTTACCTCTTCTAGAAAACCTACAAAACACCGGTTAAAATGAAAATAATACAAATCTGGTAACAAAAATAGTTCTTTAAAACCACATGACTTACAAAGAAAGTGCTCTGTATGGATGGGAACGTCATCCTTCCATTCTTCTTCATAAGGTAGAATCCAAACCCGTCGCTGTTTCTTTTTCGGTAGATAAATAATAATGAGTTCTCGAGCAATTGATGCTGTATTACTTCGTTCACTTTTACAATCCACAACTTGGAAATCTCCAAATGTGAAGTTTGATCCGCTTTCAACAGGGTAGAACGGTGCACTTGAGTCTCGTTCAAGGACCGCAATAATCTTCGCATCTGTTTCCCAAATCATTTGCCACAAAGACGGTGCATTTCCGGGTAACGGAATCTGCCCAATGACATATCTCCAATCTCTTCCACTTAAGTGTGCCTACAGATTAACAGGTTAGTGTTAGAGTGTTTATGTTAATTAGACTGACTAATGTATTTAAGAGTTGGTTACCTCAACATACGACGCGTTGATGTACCCGTTGGGATTACCCCTTGTTGCGCTGAGCTTGATCATATTATCCTCATATGGTAAAACATTGGGACACCTGGGATAAGATAAGGATAAATTCAATCTCCATATTTAAATAAAACCGGCACTCACTTAAGTTCAGTACAAAAGCTCTTTGATATATTGATATAACGCATATTTGATTGAAAAAAATTGAGCTGGGATACCTGTTACGCTTGGAGTTCTCTCGTTTCATTGCAGTTGTAAAATTAGGATATGATTTCGCTTTTTGAATGCTATGAAATTCTATCAAAATGTTTGGATCAATATTCTTCCCATAAAGCTGTCCGCCCTGAATGATGTGAAACACGAAGAAATTACTAGCTACCCAAGCTTGGATATTTCCGTATTTAAACATGTGTATTTGATCTATCTTACACCAATCCTATCCCTTGCTACAGGATGGACCATAGGCTGTTCCTGGAGCACTTCTTCTGGAGCACATCTTGGCGGTGTTGCCATTGCTCTATTTAATTCATGAATAATACTGGACGAAGTTGAGGTTGGATCTAAAGATGATTTGGCAGAAGAGCTGCTTGGAGTCGAACTAACTGGCTTCTTGATGAAATTGTGACCTGGTGATTGCATGTGAATATCAGTGTTGGACACGACGAGGACGGCAGAAGCAGCTGGGATTGGGTCTGGTGATGGATGGCCTCCTGTAGTACCATTCGAAATAGATGATTGTTGAAGTTGAGCTGCTATTTGACTCAATACTTCTGAGTGAGCATTAAAACTTGAACGAGATTTCCCAGATGAACTCCCTTGTGTAGAGTTTGTCGAATCACGGAGCTTAACGGGCTGTGGTTGATCCTGTTGCTCAATTTTGATCCCGGGGTATGGAGGAGGTGGTTTGTAAATATACATGTGTGGATCACCCACGGATTGAGTCTGAACTTGAGGCCTTTGCTGCTGGATTGGGTCAGGAGTTGGAGTTCTGAAATACGTTGACATAACATTAGCACCAATGAGCAAGAAAACTCGGAAATGAAAATGAAGTGTTAAATGTGTCGTCCCACGTCCCAGGTAATATGATAGTACGTCTATGCGTACTGCTTGTACTACCGAAACGGCGAGCAGTTTGGACGAAAAATTGGCAAAAAAAAAACGAGAATTTAAGTCGTGGCATTGGGGTTACCTATGAGAAAAAAAAACACCCTGCAATTCCTTCCACTCCACGTTCACTCCAGGAATTACATGGTGTTTTTTTGCTCATAAACTCCAATGCTGTGTTGAGTTAAATTCTCGTTTTTTTTGCCGATTTTTTGTCCAAACTGCTCCACTGCTCGCCGTTTCGGGAGTACAAGCAGTAGAATAGATACTCAACCAATATATCGATGACACACACCGAAAACGACAAACCATAATGATAATAGATTAGATAATATACAAATCATGGCACTAACCTGCGCGACTGGGAGTCCCGAATTTCAATTGAATTCATTTGTGACACAATATCATTTTGATAAATTGGTTCATCCTCATCCTAGAATGACAAAAAATGATTAAAGCTACTGCCAACCTGTTCTCCGAACAAACCCAAAAGCGACAACTGTTACCTCTTCCTGGTGTGTCCTCGAATCGTAGTATAAATGTTGCTGTGGTCCCTTCACACTTCTTGGCGGATGCGCATTGTTGACATGATGGCCGTACTTAATTTGAACAGCAGTATCATAGTCAGGTGCTGGTCGATACGACGGGAGTAATGATTGAAGCTCAGCCTCATGCATTCCGTTTGGGTTCATATTCATTGCTGCATGATGATTCATTGCCACACCAGCCCCCAAATCTGGTAAATTGGATCCCATTGGAGTGGAGGGCCTACCATGCTGAAGTACAGACAACTCTTGCACAGTGGGGTGAAAAGAAGGATGGGGATGAGTCATGGAGTTGAGTTGTTGCTGTAGCTGTTGATGTTGAGCGGAAGAAAGAGATTGCTGAAGCATGTGAAAATTAAAACTGGAACTATTAAAACCACTGCTCGTGTTACTAGCACTCGGATGACACGCAAAGTTATTATTCAAAGAGTATTGACTTCCTGCCAACCCAGAAGCGGCTATAAGATCAGGAGTCATTCTCAGGTTCGCATTAGAGCTGCATTGGGACGGTCCGTCCTGAAGTTTAAAGAAAATACAGCGTCTGTGTTACGAGTCGATCTCATCGGCATAAATATATGAATCAATATTTTTCTGGCCTAATTAATGGCCTAAACTTGTCAACAAGTTTTGGCCTAAACTTTTTGACAAGTTTTGACCTAAATAAACGGCGTTTTCAGGTTAATCATTGGCTTTTCTTAAATTAGTTACGTGATTTATGCTAAGAAAGGTTAGATTAAGTGTATTCATTTTAGGTTAGGCTTAGAAAGCCGAAAAAAGATGAAAACGTCGTTTATTTAGGTCAAAACTTGTCCAAAAGTTTAGGCTAAAACATGTTTTAATTAGACCACTTAAATTGACACCCTAAATATATTCATTGCGAATGAGAACCCAGAACGAAATTTCTTACCGACTGATCAGGGCTGACCGCAGAGTAGGTATTATTTCTTTGAGCTTCGGCAAGCTGTTCTGCTTTAACACTTTCTTTATAAAACGAGGTCTGGAGTAGACACATTTTCCGTACATATTTAACGACTTCTGGATCCGTAAAGTGAAACTGCATGGTTCTCTGTGACTGAGCACTTTCGAGTATAAGAGTTCTTTTATGACCCATTAACGATTTTATATCATTCCAGCTAATAAAGAACACAATAGAGGGGAGATATGAATATGCTGAAAAATGGAAAATATTAATGTATAGAACATGAACATAATTATTTTTTACCGAAGCACTGCTATTTTATTCCAATCTCTCCTTCGTATAACCAGGCCACTAGCTGAGACGCAGATCAAGATATCGTTCCCAGCATCATCCTTAGCGGGATAAGCTTCCTGCCCATAACCGTCCAATTGTTGAGCTACCATAATGTAGTAGATTTCGGCTAATGGCGGAGGAAAACCAATTAAACTTCCGTATTGACGCGTAACAGCTTCGAATATAACATTGATATCCCTGTATTTCTCCTCTGCCGTCAATTCCTGATACTATAAAAAAGTTAAACACTGAAAGCAGAACGCAGAGCTGATATAAAAATGTACCTTCGGAAGTATTGCAAAATCTCGCAAGTAAGGAATTGTATGCCGTTCTGGATCATAGTCTCCAAATTCGCCCTGTAGACTATACGCTGCCAAGGAAATTGCCTGTTCGATACTGCAATTCAGTTTCCCGTCAATTACATCACTCTTTAATTGAAGGAAGTAGTGATACCTAAAGTAAATGGCATCCGCAATTAGTCAATTCCGTTCAAATTCTATAAGTATTATGTCTAGGAAGGCATGCCCGCCCACTAGTAAATACGAAAAAGTGTAAAAGTGAAATGTACGGTGATTAACAAAAACCACTTACCGTGTCATCTCATCCTTTAGAAGATTCACGTCACTCACATAAAACATAACACCTAAGCTTAACTGAGAATCTTCAGCGTGCTTGTCCAGTTGTTTCTTCAGAGGAACTTCCAATTCCACCCATCTTTGTCGTGGTGGTACGCCACGGGATATGTAACGGAGTCCAAAGAATTCGGGCTGAAAATTAAAATTAAATTATGAGTACGTCGTGGAGCTGTCCAAGCCTAGGTCATGGATCATGGATGTAGCTAAACAGCTTACTTGTAATAATTACTGCCAACGTTACCTGCTGGAGATTCAGACGCTGTGATATATTTTGTAGACAATCAGTCCCAGTGCTATCCGCATCAAGGGTACATTCCATAATCCCGTTATCCAGTAACTCCACTGAGATAACAAAGGACGACTTCGACACAACATTGTATTGTTTACTTGAGCGTTTAAGTAGTTTTAAAGGCATTGAATATCCGGACTCTCTTTTTAATGTTATTAACGGATAATCTCTAGAACGGTTGCCGTCGTCTGTACGTTTGCGTTAGCTGGTCACTACTGCTAAATCTGTAGAAAACTAATGAAACATGTCACATTACAAAACAATAGTTGTGCTTTCAGTTTATACAACAATCGACAATGCAGTTGGCAGTGTGGATATCATAAATGTCAAATGTCGTACGCAGTGTACCTACTTCAGACTTACATGCAAGTAGTACATACTTACTGTGTTCTGCAGTTATGTTGTTGTTTGTCTAGTGCGGACCATCATTGAAGACGGAACAAGTTATTCACAAGAGTGACAACCGGAATGACCTCATTTCACCCTGTCACCTGTAAAAAGTTACAATCATACCAAAGTATTAATTTCAGATTGACAATTGACAATGAGAATGAAAACAATGTGTAAATGATATATTACGCAAGTTGTACATTGGACATAGGTTGTAGGTAAACAGGAAACAGACAACAACGGAGAGTGACAAAGTGAGAAGTTGCAAGTGATTACTGAGAACGGAACCGAGAACGGATGATGACTTGATGACGGATGACAAATCTCAAATGCATGCCATAATATGTAATACCAGTACACTAGTAGTCTACTCTACTTGAATGTTGAAAAGCCTGCCTTCGAGCGAAGTGAAGTGCACGGAAAGAAAGGATTGAGTTGAGTGACTGAGTGTTTGCAGGCAACAAACAATACATAGAAGATACCTATACACAAAGCAACAATAGCAAATACAAAATAGGGGCACGCAAGTCGAAGACAGCAGCACCAGACACCAGAGCAGAAGATGTATATCTATATGGTAGGTACCTACCAATGAAATACTAGCAAATGACCAACAAGTACAAAATGCACAACTCGATCTTACCGAGAATTATTCCTTGAATTGGAATTCCGATTTGTATTTTGTAGCAAACGCGCCTACGGCAGTGGTTGGTCATAAAATAATTCCCTTACAAACGAACGACGCCTCTCATATACAATCCTAAGGAATTTTAAGGACTTGAGGCCCGAGCCATGCCGCACGTTACGTATTGTCGTAAGTATTTCACAAGACAAGACAGAAATGAGGCATTTGAGGTTCTTTTTTTGTGCCCAGCTGAACTGCCTTCCTCACTTCGTTCATCATGGAATACCCTGTGCGTGTGTGAACTGGGTGAACGTTGTTGCTGCTGTTGTGCTTTGTGCTGTGCTCTGTGCTGCTGCAATCACCATCATTGACCACACGCAAGCAAAAAAGATTGGAACTAACTGATGACTCGACTGACTGGTGACTGACTGGAAAGAAGTGACACAATCATTTAATTTTCGTCATCATTCATTGATCGCTCATCGATAGGTCCTGCTCCGTTTGCCGTGTCACTACTGACCGGCCGTTAACCGTGCGTGGAATTGATCGTTGACAGGTCTCATTTGTCGCTGTGCTGGGAACTTCCATTTTCAATAAATCTTCACCGACGCGACAACCAACTGCTGACTGCCGACCGGAGAATCAGTCATCACTCGTTCAATTGTCAGTAGGTAATTAATTGAAAATATTTATTATTTATTCGCTATAATATGTAAAATGTAGTATTGGTCATTTGTTGACTCTCTGTTGTCTGTGCGTGGTAGCGCTGGTGTTGAATGCTGTTTATTAAATAGTTTGGCTCATGCATCATGCTCAACTATACTAAAGGTGTGCATCATTTAATTCAATATTTGATAACCTACCCTTGACTCTCGGCCCATATCGAATAAAACCTTGAAACCGTTTTTGTGCATCCTCACTGACAACTGACTTATACGTTCTGCGTGTTCTGAAAGGTGAAAGGCCTCAACTTCTAAATAACGGTTTCGAGGTTTTATTCGATATGTGATATGCAATGCAATGGGGCGACAGTTATAAAATCAACCCAACTACAGTCAACAGTATATCAATAGGTCATAGTTCACAGGTGTTGATTGAATAGTATTTGGTAAGGTTTCTCAGAATCCGTTTCGCGTAACGGATAGGTTTCTTTGATGTCAGAATAGGCTGAAAAATGCATAAAGAAAAAATCTTGCCTCCAACTCCAGTTTTACACCCTGAGTTTTACGAAAGAGTTCCTCCAACTAAAATAGTTCTAGTTCTGTGCGTAACCGGAAGTGGCTCCTTTCCCTTCCGATGCAATATGCGATGATGCTTACGATCAAAGATTCAATTGACTTCTGCATTTCTAATTCCGTTGGCATTTGGCATATACTTTTAGGATCAGTAAAATGTCGAGTGGCGGGAATTCTCCGATGAGATTCAGTGCAAGACCTGATTATGATTACGAAGGTGGCTTTGATCCAAGTTTCAGTGCTGACATCAATAACCGAATGAGAGTTCCGAAGAATATTCGTGTGGCTGGCTCAGGTATGCGTTTATGTTTGGAAGTATTGACTAATTCTACATAGATGTATTTCATTTCAGTCTTGCGGTGGATTAGTCTTTAGTCTGCTTCTTGCTGTAATCACATAAATAAGTATATTTTTAGTTTAGTTAGAGTAACAGTTTGTATGCCCGAGCCCACGTGTTCCTTTTCCTTACATACTCATGGTCAAGATCAAGATCAAAGGTCAATCTGAATCAGTATTTTGAGTTTGGATTTTGGATCTTATATGTAATGTCCTAATGTTTTTGTACATATTCACCAACTGCTTGGAGGGAATACCATGTTATCTACATAAAATGTATAAAACGTCAAACCTACAAGGCAAATTTAATTTAAACTCGATAAGAACGCTTATGTATTTTCGTAAAGCTTTGCATAAGCATAGATTGAGTTGATGAATTACTTTGAAAGATTAGGAATACAGAGAACTCATCGGGGATAAATGTGCCTTCAGTTTCAGTTGTCATTAACAGCGTCAGATCTGTCTCCGATGTCAAAGGCTCTACCGCAGTATGTTCCAGTTTCCAGTCCATAGAGCCTGCACAGCATGTACGAGCTATGTACCTTGTTACACAGGCATGTACCAGTACACGTTGTACAAGGCCAAGGTGGCCGTGGGTACATGACTCTTACATGCCTGCACAGATTGAATGGTAGATAACACTTGATTGGCTTGACAGGAATAAACTGCGGTTCATACGAACATTAAACATGTAGCTGTAAGCAGTACTCTAGAGCTGTAGAACGACCACTACTAATCCCTATATTTGTATTCACTCAAATGAAATGAACTATTCGCGTGTCGTGATGAATTGTTCTAATTTCTAATGTTTGAATTGGTTCTGTCTTTGGTTCACATATAATCCTCAAAGGAGAAGGTAGTGACAATGACGAGGTGAACGCCAATTGGTCTCGTTCAAACGGTACTACTACTACTACTGCTGAAAAACTTGCGATGCAGGTTCCAGATAGGATCATGGTTACAGGTGCAATCATACAAATAAAATACCGCTACTGCATGAGATTTTACAAATCGTTGCCAAACCTCTGAACCTGTATTGCTCAAATTAATCGCAAATCATATATATCCAGGCCAAGATCAGCACTTCGGCACAAGGGCATTGCCTCGTGAACTTCAGTTGGCAAGTGTGGAAGTGCCGGCGGATCCTGAGCATATTCGGATTATGGTAATTCACTGTTTTATTGTTTGTTCCATATATCTATGAATAACTTCGGTTCGAGGAGATGTGTTTAATTTGTGAAAACTCTCTTGATTTCCGAACTGAACAGACACCACCCAGGACCATCACCCTGAATGACCCTCCAGCCCATCTTATGCACATCCGAAATCACGGCCGAACCAGTGACGGGGATGATGAAACTTTAGTTGTCGAGAATAACCAGGCCCGTATTATGTCCAGAGCTGAAAACGGCCGACTTGGAGGCTTGGGAGACACTTCATTGGTTATTCGGTAGGTTATTGTTTTCTCTGGGCTGCCTTCGACACCAAGTTACACGTGTGTGTATTTCTTTTATAATTTACAACGCTGAATTTTAGAAACCGTCGAGGATCCATTGGTTACGATGATTCAGATGAGATGCAAGCCGAAATGGAACACATGAGGGAACAACTTAGCCGACTGACTAGCCGATTGCTGGCCGTCGAGGACGAAGTAAACAGTTCGAAGGAGCGTGAAACATACCTGTTGATTGGAGTGCTCGCATACGTTACTATTAATGCTTTTACTTGGCTCTTCCGTTCAAATAACCGTTAAGAGTTCAGAGAAAAGTCAACGAAGATTACTTATTCTCAATGTACATCTTATTATGTGTATCCTGTTATGGCACACTAAATACTCTCCGTTTCTCTTCACAATATAACACTTACGCAATGTTGTGCACACGTATTCCTAAGCAAATTCAAACAGTACATTAGATGTTGGTTGAATAGAAATTGTAAGACTCAAACCATTTGCAAATCCACGCTGCAGTGTTCGGGTGAATATTTACAAATTCCATTGAATCGTAAATATTGACCAGACCAGAATTAAATAGTTTGAAATGTAAATTAGTACCCTAGAAAATAGGGGTGCAACGGGTGGCGATTTTTTGCCACTCGCGGGTAACGGGTACTAGAGTCAATACTCGCGAGTACTGAAAACGGGTAGTTGGAAATGCGCATGTGGGGTATCATTAGAAAGGTATTTTTGAGACGAG
>JAQFYT010003005.1:0-11604 GCA_034694925.1 Ceratophysella denticulata
CGAGAGGGCCCGACGAAGCCCGAGCCTAGCCCTGTAGTTTGAAGCTGTGATCCACTAAGCGCAATTTAGTCGTCTCGTGGATCGTAAGTTGGTGACGTGACGGTCGGACGTTCGGATTATTCTCTACGATTTTAAAGTTAAGATTGTCGTGCTCTGCAGAGCGTTGTCTAATGAGAAGAAAAAGGTTTTATTGAAATAAGCATGGAGACAATTCCACAGAATAATGCTGTCCGAAGGAGTGACCAAAATGGGTCCAGAAAACTGGCCTGGAAAGGAAAATTCTGGACTGATTTCTGGTCATTCCGGTCTGCTCTCAATCTCTCCCCTACATAAATACAGGAGTGTCAATTGAAGTAGCCTAATTTAAACAAGTTTTAGCCTAAACTTTTTGACAAGTTATTATGAGAAATTAAGTTATCTCGAATCCAAAGGCTTTTTAAACCTAACCTAACACGAATACACTTAATCTAACGTTTATTAGCATAAATGGTAACTAATTTTAATAAAATTAATAATCAACCTGAAAAAATCATTTTTTGGACAAAACTTGTCAAAACGTTTAGGCCAAAACTTGTTTTAATTAGGCCAAAAAAATATTGATTCTAAATACAGACATAGGGCTGGTAATACTACCGTAAGTGTATACAATAGTATACACAGACACAGATCACAGATACTTATACTTTGCACAGATACTGTTTCGCTGTGTTGACTTAAAATAGTACTCAAGGTTTTTCTACGGGAATTTGGCGTTTTGGACAAATCCCGTGAAATTCGTCGCAAAAACCTTGATAATACATTACGTATTATGTATGCCAAAATGACTAATATTATTTGTAACTTGGTTCTTTTAAAATGATACCCAGGTATCTATTACAACAGCAAACATGACTTATATGGCTTATATGCAAAGTTGAAATCCATGTACGATGTAATTTATGAAACGTGTAAATATAATTTATAGTATTCCTCTTACCCAACCAAACAAGCATTGGTAGCTAACTGTATTGTTGATCGCTAATGAAATATTGAGAGGCAATCACCATTAAATATTAAATAGGAAATACATAGAACCCTTCTTTCTATTCAAGGATGGTCTCTTGTCGGATGACTACTGTGACATTAATATTAATCACAACGTACTAATGTACTTGTTATGAATAGAAGCATGGAACCCCAATGATTCCGTATTCATTAAATTTAAAATCAGGTGATCAATAGATATAAAATATTTTTGAAAATGGGCGTGGCTTCGTTCTTTTTAATTATCCTCTGCATTGCCCTGGATGGTTTAAAGGTAATAGTTTCAGTAATTTCAGTTTTAGTCCTCGATGTTGACTTAAAGTACGGGTAAATACGAGACCCCAATTCCAGACGTTAAAATGGTGTCAGATACATCAAAACTTCTGATGGGTAGGGTATTTAATGCCGGGTCACGCTTTAGACTCTTTCCTGGTTTCTGGGATTCAGCTAACATGTGTGTAATATTTAAAAAGGGCCGAACGATCAGAATACCCTGTACTTCAAGATCAGTCTATGCAGGATACTTTTTTCCAGTATTCTATGTGATCATTCAAATGATGCACATGCTCTACTTGATACTTTTTATTAATTTCTTCATTGAATCAAATATAGATTTCTGCTTGTGTACATTCTTCATAGCAGCTTTCTACATGGCACTCTCAGCCCAATTGAATTTTGCACTAAACTTTGAAGACTTTGCGTATGTGTGTCAGTCATATCTGAAAGAAGATCTCAAATTGCGTAAGTATTTATATCACAGTTCAAGGGTTGTCGGACCTAACGCCAAAGGAACTAGGGGCTGATAACTGTTATGGTAACGTCTTATTATGCGATTTCGACCTTAGAGCAGACATACATACTTTGCTTGCGTCCTTAAAGATTTCGACAGGCAAAATGGCCTGATTTGATATCAGTTGGTTAGACTACCTATATGTTGTTTATTTTGTGTTATGTTTGGCTATTTCTACCTATATGTTCAAACGACCGGCGTCGTATAACCTTAACCTTAAAATCGTAGCTCATAATCTGTCCGACCGTCCGTCACGTCCTGTAAACAATTCTATCAACACAGTAGTGCACACCGGCGTTGACATGCCAAAAATTATACACACCGAATTCAAAAGTGGAACTCATTTTTTTTAGATTTTGAAGAAGTAAACATATAAGCTGTAAACAACTACACGCGACAACGCGACGGGCCATGGTTCCCATGGCTGCACATGCTAGTATTATCTAAAATAATGAAATCACTTTCTGAAATTCAATTATTAATCTCAATCGAAATATTTATCGGCACTGGCTCCCTCGTCCTAAAAACCGAGTTTGAGACAAGTTTTTGCGTTAATTCATTGACCAAATTGACCAAATTATTTTCAGTAAAACTCTTTAATCGGAAACAGACAGATTCTGATGGGATCGAGTTTATTTTGTACGGATTCATTGGAATCATCATTCTTGGAACTATGGGCATGTTCTTATCTGGAATCTATGCTAATTACAATGAAGAAATTCGACTGTACACATCCCTGATTCCCTGTATTCAGTCAGTTTTGCCAATTTCGATTCCTTATGCTGTCGTGGGAATTTGTTTTCTGGTTTTTTGGACCTTCTACTTCTGCCTTTCCTTCATTGCCGGCTTTGTGACTGCCGTTATGATGTTGATTTACGTTAACTCTGCAGCTCGATCGGTGCAACTTTTGAAAGAATTATGGTAACTATCAAACTTAGAACCTATTTAATAAAACCTTACATTACAGTTTGGGAATAGGAATTTGCAGATTTTGGAGTAAAACCCAGATATTTGCTTCAAAATATGTTTATCGCGCAACGATTTTGGTGCGAATTTTATACTGGTACTTCTACATCTTCGTACAGCCAATGCATCATGGATCAGCATGCTATATTCTATCTGCTCTAAAACGCTTACATTACTTAATTAGATTAATTAATAAGTTTTCTTTGTTTTCAGGTTACAAAATCGACACAACAAAGAATTGCTTCGTGTAGAATATCGTATCGCTCAAATACTACATTGTTGGGCAATGGAAGTATTTCAAACCGTATTGCCGGCTTACGTTAGTGGAGCTGAGCTCGTCGTAATCCTTGCTTTATTTCTGCCTATTCGTATACAATTTTCAGCAGGAATACTGTTTACACCAGCCATTATCGGAATAGGACTAGTTATATTCATTATCTTAAAGCTAAGTTTAGAATATGGCTATAGTTTGACGAATCACTCGTTACTTTTTTCAAAAATCTCTTATTCAGATAACAGAATTGTTGTAAGGAAGGCAGACAGAATGTTTCTAAAGTCCTGTAAAGCATTGGTAATCACGATTGGTTCTACTTTTAGCATTTCCAGAAATACGTTTCCCACAATTTCACAGTACGTGATTTTAAATGGACTTGTCAACTTGTTACTTACCTTCTAACCCCAGGGATTGCCATTTTTAACGGTTATACAAGGTAGGTATAAGAAAAGATAATTTCACCGAAGAATGATGGATAGGTCCCGTCAGAACATAGATTGTTGCATCTATATATAAGTATATAATTAGCAACGATATTTCTAGTCTTGAAAACTCTGCTTACCGGTTATTTATCTAGATCTGTGTTACTAATTAACACTACGTCCGAACCAAAAAATCTCTGCCAGAATGTATTTTTTTTCTTAGTATTTAGGTAGCTCAAAAAAGAGGTAGTGTAGCGTAATGCAGTGTCAAGTGGGATTGTTGGGAAATCAATATTAGAAGCAGGTTTCAATCAGCTTTGTATCTATATTTATTAGAAGTAAATCCCAGTAAATATAATTAGATAAGTATTTTACGTGCTAGGAGTTCAATTTGGATTTCAAATTTCAATGTTTTGAAGCCAGGAAGCATGTATTTTGCATCTAGACTAAGGTTAGGGCTCCGTAAAGTAAGTGCCATAGGGTGAAGGGGATGGAGGACCAGATCTCGGCAATGGCGACGAACTAGTAGAAGAACCTGTCGAATAGAAACCACGTTTAACCAAAACTAGGCTCAACCGTATAATTGGAAATAACGAAAAAACAACACTCAGCACATCAAATTGTAAAACAGACTCGTCTTGTTTTTATTACTTCACTCAAATTCGTATTTTGAACCTTCAACCGATTACCGTAGTGCATGTGGTTGTGTCTAGTTTCGCTAAAAGCGCAAGTGTGTACTTGTATATCGAAAGCAACATTTAGCTCTTACAATTAGAGTTTGTAAACGCTTCTAGAACTACGAAAGGGTTATGGGTTTTTAGTGTCACTATGTATCAAGGTCGATTCCTGTGTTCATTAAAAAGTTGAGACAAGACAAAAGTTGATTGTAGTGTAACGTAGTTTCAAATACAAACTAAGGAGAAGTTATCTAAGAGAAATTCGTTTCAGTTTTAGCACATAGGTAGTAAGTTGTGAAGACCAGACGAGGGGTTAGATTGTAATTAGGAGTCAAGGGCAGCTCAACCCCGTTTGGCATTTGATTAAGGCCAGACTTTAGTTTGAGTTTTGTTTGTTTTTGGAATTTTTTTAAGAAGTCGGACCTTTGTTTGGCACAAGTTGGGGCTGGGCTTCTTCTTCCTCTTCTTCTTCTTCATATTCCTCTTCTTCCTCATCTTCCTCCTCTACTTCATATTCTTCTTCATCTTCTTCCTCATCTTCTTCTTCGTCCATTCCGTCCATTGCCGAAATGTCTCTTTCCGTCTCTTCTCCAAATCCCATTCCGTCCATCGCCTCAGCTGTGTCAAAATAAGAAAAATATGAATCTGTTATTTTTCATTTGAACGGTAGTACAATAAATGAAATATTGGTTAATAAACATGTCTTTTGTCCTATATATAATTATACAGGCATCGGAGATTTGAATTTGAATTCAGTGTGTTAAATAGCTTTGTACGAGGCCTGTCGCAAAAATATTCACCCTAATGTGTACAAAAGTCTGTATCTCCGGATTGGCAGTATTTCAAAGACTGAAAATTTGACAGTTCGTTAGTAAGGTGATTTCTGCCAGAACCCAAATTTTCAGACAGAAATGTTAATTCGCTCAGTTTTTATTAAATTTTCGGTAAAGTATAACATAAAATTAGAAAATAAAGCTTGATTAAACCTTAATACGTAAATGTTTAAAAAAAAGCTGAACTGATTAACTTTTCTGCTTGAAAATTGCGGTTATGACCGAAATCCCTTTGGGGTACGAAGTATCAAATTTTTAGCCTTTGAAGTGTTACCAATCCGTTGAACATTATCACAAGTTGTATCACAATTTTTGCAAGAGCCCTCGTACAATATACTGTCCGCTTGTGAAAAAAGTACCATCTCACACCTGTAACCGTAAACGAAATCCTGATTACAAACTGTGTTCAATGAGTGCACATATAAATTCTTCCTCTTCCTGTCGTGCGTACGTATCAGAAGAAAGTAGTAGAAAGTGTGCGCTGGAAAGTCTTTGAATTGACATGTTTATTTATACTTTATTTTACTTATACTTTATAAGCCAGCCAGAATACATTACGCACAAAGTTTTTGCTTTTTTATTTGAATCGTACTTCAAAAGTTTTGATCAAATTAAGGCCGTGAATTTAAACAAATCAGTGGGTATATTCTTCCAACGAAAGTAAAAGCCCTACCTGTAGTATAATGAGTTGCCTCATCATCTTCATTTCCGGGTGTTCCATTCTTGAGACTTTCTGAAAATGAAATACAAAAGCGGATTAATTTGAATACTGGATATGAATATACGGTGTCAACAAGGTCGTTCAAGAAAGTAACCAGATTCACCCCAACCGAGATAAAATTCAATAATTACAATTTCTGAATTATGAATAAATATTTTCGCACTTTACTGAGCAATATTGAGCACTATTGTTTAGCTCAACAAGACAAATCCACATCTTCGTCTTTTTATACATTAATATTTGTACTCCAAGTTACTGACCTTTTGAAGCAACTTTGTGCTCTCCGTTGTTGGCTAGCGCTGAAACTTTCGCTGCCACAATTACTTCGTTTGGATCAGCTCCATTTACATCATTTATTGCCTGACACAAAAACCAATATTCCAGTTAATTAGTTGAGCATAATATTTGCAAGATATAACTCTACAGATAGGTAAGCACATGACAAAGAATTAGTGCACTGTTCCAAAAGAGTACATAGTATCATAGCTTAATAAGACGTCGTCTTCATTAGGAATCAAGTAAATGGGCAAGATTATTTTACTAGCGTAATGTTAGCTGTTTTTATGCAATTCTATCCAGATTGTTCGTTATAGCATTAGTTATAGGGAGTAGTTTTACAGGACTCAAAATAGCTGATTAGTTTCAGACGTCGAGTTCAATCGAATTGTTAGTTCACATCACAGTTCATTTCGTCTTCCAGACACATTAAATCATACATTTTGAAGTTCACTTGAGATTTCCCGCTGAGAAACTGTTCCAGAGAATCTTGGATCCGTATTTGCCCGGGCATAGTCGTCCATTGAGAGAGAAGGGGCTTCCATGATGGACTCCGGGGTTCCGGACAGAACCGACAGCGTCACCTTCCCACTCAGTACAACCGGCTTCTCCTGATCCGAATCATAGTCCTCGTCATCTTCGTACTCGTCCTCATCCTCCATTTCAATTTCTTCACAATGTGAGTCCGAAATCAGAACACCCGATGCAGGTCCCGGCAATGGCCCTTCCAGGTAAATATTCCTCACGGGGGTGGGCGGCGTGGTTTCTACGAGACGGGGTGTGGTGGGAAATGTGGGGGTGGGACTCCGGTCCTTCCACTTTTCTCCGTTCTCCCGCCCAACGGACTCCTCCATTCCCACCACAGACATTTTGTCGGATAGGATTGGTTTGGGTGAGGATGCGCCTGTACTGCGTTTCGGACCCGCTGTTGGAGCCAGAGCTGCTTCTGCACGTTGGGCAACTTCGACGGAAAGAACGGCTGACTCAATGCTCTGCTTCAGAATAAGAGCAGAGAGTTCTTGGGCGAACTTTAGGATTTGGTAATTATCCATGATTTTCTGGGACTGTGAAGTAAATACGAGTGTTGACTTATGCGTCATTACCGGTTTTATACGGCTGTGTCGTGGACTTAATTCTAAAACACTGTACTTATCCATATTGCTAGCGAAATTTCCTCTTGGATTCTATTTGGTTGCGCTGAGCTGATGAACAGGACATTGCGGAAGCATAGATCGAACGTAACTTACTTTTTCGACCGGCACGACATGATCCGCATCCTCATGTTCAACTTCTTCTTCGGATTCTTCCTCGACCTCTGACCCTTCCGATTCTCCATCTGGCTGATTTATGGGTGGAGGCGGGGTGGCGGCACGTTTTGGGATTGGTTGACGGTAGTGTCGCCGTTCGGTTGGTTCTGATCGACTCGTGGACTTTTCTTCCACATCTTCTGCTTCCTGCAATTTTATTGGTGGGAGGTGTATTTAAGGTATGCTAATTGGTTAAAATTAAAACCTAATACTGAATACAATGTTGATCAGAGCAAAACGCTTATTTATATTCATGGATTTAACCAGAATTGTACTTAGGTATTGAATCCAAGAATCTGGTGACTCCATAAACGCGCATCGAATGTCTATTGCAAATACTGGCGTGCACATTTGCGCAGCGTTATGTACAATTCGCTAATTGAAGGAACCTAAGTATTGTTTACTATTGAAATTGAGTCCAAGGTCAACTTAAATCTATATTATACTTCTGAATTAAAGACGCACGAATATAATTAAGCTAGTATTTTTCAACGCCAACTGACCTCAGGTACTTCAATTTCAGGCTTTATGTCCCTTTCTGGGTGAGACTTTGGTGTGGCTTGAGCTTTATCCATTTCCGACATTATCCCTTTCATTGCTGTAAGAACTAGAGCCAAATAATTATTTTCTACTTGATTGTTATTAACCGGAAAATATTTGCAATGTTTGATTAATATCAGGCATTAGTTGAAAACAACAAATACATATACTCAGAAAAACTAGAAACAGTTCAACCACAATCAAGACGCTCAGTCAGATTCAACATTCAACGTTAAAATTCGGTTAAACTAAAATCTTGAAATCTCTACCTCCATCATTTTTGTCTTTTTAATTTTAATCATGTGAGCAATAACATTTTGGCCCTAGTCCTCGAAGCATGATCAAGGGAATAAGGTTAAATTTCGGAAATGTTAATTTTGGAATCAACAAAAGCACACACTTCACTTTTTGAGACATATTTGTGGTTATATGAGTGACTTACGAGTAGCTATATAATCGGCGGATTACAATTACGACACTTGCAGTTAAAATACAAACTGATTGTGCGATATGTTTTGGATCAAATAAGCAACGCTGTGCGTCTGGTAAATTATTTGATAAACTAGGTATGTGTTCTGTAAATGATACGAACATGCTTATCGTAATACTATCGGGGATATTTACAACTAAATATTTAGCATATTCTGTTTAAGTGTAATACCGAAAAGCGCGATTTATTGGGTTGTATATAAAAGACAGTCTGATAGTCGATACCCGAAGTTAAATTAGCCGACTCAAGGAGCCCATATGATTAGCAAACGAATCATATTGGCGCCATATGTATTTTGTATTGAATTTTATGCAGAAATGGGATCTCTAACCTTGGCGTCACCAGTCCCTTGACCTTGAGCTTTGAGGATTTGGGCCAAAAGTTCGGGTGACAGTTGTTGTGAGACGGAGCCCATTTGACTAACAATCCGCTCCATGGCCGCTTCCGTCTCCTCTAACCTCTTTCTGAGCAAATCAATCTCAACGTCTCCTAGTGTGTTAATACATATAGGTTGGAATTGATTAAAACTACGCATTACCAGTTATTAAGCATTAAAAACAATTAAAAAAATGAAGATTGTATACTCGAATTCTTAATGACAACTTACTGGCGTCATGCTCTCGATTTCCTTGTTTCCATTATGTTAGCAATTAGCAGCACGAAAAATCAAACACACGAATTAGTTTCAAACCGAAGAATAAATATTCCACGAACCAGGAGCCACTTTCTTTTTCTCAACAATGTGCTTATGATCGTGGACTTCTGAATTGTTTGAAATCGGTGCATTTTGACTAGGCTTAGAAATATCCTGTACCATTGCAATGGTCGGAATCGGTGCAATTCCTTGAAGAATGACAAAATAAAATAAATATTGAGCCATGCATGAGTAAAATTATTACCGAGACGGCGCGGGTCATCCATGAAACAACCCCGGTATTTACCAACAGAGGACCGACGGCGGACACCGAGTTCTCGATCTCGACGATTGTAGGCTTCACTGATCGGCCGCTCCCCACCGTCGTAATCTTCGGAAAATACGAATTTCCGGTGTTCAGGGTCCATGCCGAAATCTCGAACTCGAGGTGGACTCTTTTCTTTTTCTTCTCTGTCATTTTTCCGGAACAGAATCTGGCATATAATTCCAAATTTTAAATACATTTCAGAAATTTAATCTTATTTACTGTATAGTTAGTTACATTCTGAACTAAAAGTCAAGCTCACCTTCATAATAGTATACAGAAAGAAGCAGACAATGCCAATAGTATAGAGTGGCATGACGATTCCCATGGTTCCTGCGCCTCTTGGTTGTGGCGGTACATGAGCTCCGCCGCCCATAGGCGGTCGAATACCAGCTTGTGGTCCAGGCTAAGTTAAAAAATTAACTGATTTAGACGGTGGAATTCTTTTGTGGGACAAATATTGTGAATTCTAATTTCGATTTGACTAAAAATATTTGCACAAATCTGGTGTTGTTTTGGGACCAGGTCTTACCCGTTGCTCCATGTCGATAGTTCTCCGTGCCGGATGTGGGATTGCACTGCCTTTTTCTCGTAGGGCTGCATGGATCATATGCGGAGAATGATTTATGGGTCGTTCGGGTCGCATGTGGCCTGCACATGAAATTTAAGTAAACAGATTGAAAATTGTATAAATATAGATGATAGGCACAAATCCACACAAGCCCAAAAGCATCTTATGTTAGTTTCAAAATAAACAAATGTGACAGGCATTGAATGAAGTAGGCGTAAAGTTGGAAATAGACTCAAATCCGGAAAAACGTTAGAGGGTACCTTACCTAGGTTAAGGATTTTTCAGGTTTATGTGCGCAATACATTCGAACACCGCTAGTACATATGCTGTCATAAATGTGTTAATAAAAACCGGTATGCATAATAATAGATACCAAACCTAAGGTTAAGATTTGTCACTTGTTTGCCTGAACCAATTTGCATCTGGATTGTATCCGTTCCGTGAACACAAGGTCTGGATTATTTCTTTTGTCATTTTTCATAAAACCTTTGACGTAGCTATTAACCGAATCATTATTCCTGACTTGCTCGCTACGCGTTGCCGTATATTTATCAATGATGTATTGGTATAACTAGAACCAGAATTAATTATATAATGCCTAAGAAATTCTGCTGTACCAAGTACAAGCATTAATGCACATGGGTTGGAACCATGTACGGTGATTCATAATTTATAATATCAATGGTCATCCGGTTCATCGTATTCGTACACTGGCAGCAAATTAATACACTTGTACTATGTAACAATCTTATGTGCAGAAGAATACATTACACGGTTTATAGAATTCAGTTGGTCCTAGGCGTTACATCGTCTTTCGTGTAAATCTGATTAGTACATTGGATTTACAGAATATGACGCAAGTGTTCTTGCTAATTCGTTGAATGTGAGAGTTCTTATTAATAGAAGTGCCAAATCTGATACATACAATATATCCAAACCTAATGTATTATTGGTAATAGTCAGCGTCGGCGTTCGGGGTGTTTGGTGGCAGATATTCCAGGTTGGAAATTTCAGCCTCGAGAAAGGGCTTGCGGATTTGAAGGAATTGAAAAATTGGATCTTGAGATATTTGTGCTTTTCCAAATCGGTACCCGAGGTGCGTTAAAGTAATGCAAAATGGCTGCATTGACTACACTGAGTTAAATTATGTAGTTACTTAAGTTAACTGAGTTAACACTGAGTTAAGATATGTGGTTGATTCGAGCAACAAATTTTCCCAGAGCCAAATTTCTGTTCCGAATATGCACAACGCAAATATCCTAGCCTCAAACACCCTAAAATCAATGCAATTTCGGCAAATTGTTACGTACCTAACTTGAATATGTAGCAGTATTATGTGACTCAATCACGAACCCAAAATACAAACTAATTATTATCCACGCAGACAAACGCATTTAACTATGTTAGTAAAGTCAGGTCAATCCACCGCACAGAAACACCTATTAATCTTACTGGGAGCCGAATCGGGTGCTTTGAAGCGTTTTGGCAGACCAAGAGATTCGAGATGAACGTCATAATTATTCTTGAGACATTGAGAGACGTTGAATGACCTGACCTCCATCACAGCTTCCTTGTACGCCTTTGTGAGCAACGGATTTTCGTTCAGCAGAATCAAGACATCAACTTGACAAGTTTTAAGAATTTCGTTGCGACAGAGGAGCTGAGGCGTGAGTGGTACGGTGATCAGGGTGGGCTGTGGTGGGCCCGTTGTGAAGTTCTTGTACCATTTGTTCTTTGGGGGTGGTGGGGCATCGG
>JAQFYT010003006.1:0-11604 GCA_034694925.1 Ceratophysella denticulata
ACCCTATATCCAACCCTATATCCAACCCTATATCCTATGCGATCAACTTTTCGCGTTAGTGCACTAGTTACCCTACTTATAGTAATTATTATTAAATGTCCAGCAAAACTTTGTATTGTTATGATTTGCCGCGAAACCAGAAGACAACAATGGAATTCCACTCTTCAAGACGTCCAGGTGACTCAACTTTTAGCTTTCTTTGAAGGAGCTTTTAGTTGCCTGCAGGCAATCTGAAAATTTGGACTCCTTTAGGTGTCTATTTCCGAATGTGGCCTAAATAAACAAACAATAATTATTAAATTTTGTAAAATAGATGATTTCCGAAGCTTCTATATCCATACTACTGTGAACTATTTTTGTATTGCTACCACAGCTCTATAGTTATGTTTGCCGCTTAGAAATCGATATTCATAACACTAATTTTTCAAAAACGGACAATATTTTTATTTTACAGAATTCTAAATTATAGATTACTGTATATATAAATCGCTACAATAACTTTCTGAACGCCGGACAAAAGCTGTTCGTTTCTCTGAAAAGATACGAAATGCGACATAAAACTTACTTTGTATGTTTGGTAGAAATGCTTTGTTAGCTGCAAAGTTGCAAATAGCGAATGTGAATAACCACTGACGGAATATTTTTAGTGACTTCTGGTTTGTTTCAGTGTCCATGTCAGGTTTCAGGTGAGTCAATTGCAAATGAATGCAAACTGAAAATAGGTACTAACTGGAAGACAAAGTGACTCTATACTGTAATTTTATGAGTCATTCGTAAGTCGAGTAAGCGTCAGCGTCACTCACTTGTAACAATCCCAGTTCACTTCAAGATAGCGTGTAAGACGCAAATATATGTAGTTCGTATATTATTGTAGCTATATAGGTGACCGGAAGTCTGGTTTCTGGAGAAATTCTTATCTTCTTTGCAATCTGCAGATGTGGTATAGTATTTCAGCCAAAACTTATTTCACTTATTTCCCTCTGTAGTGTTGAATATATTTAATAATGCCGTTGGCATGAAATGAACTCATGACCAAAATTCAGCTTGAAATTCAATAAATCTTCACACAAAAAATATAAAATACCAAAGTGACAAGAAGGGCCCAACTGTGTCAAATCTCACGAAAAATTCACCCTTTCTTTGGAGACTTTCACACACACACAAAAAAGAGCGTTTACATGGACAATGTAGTTTTTTGAAGATGACAAATCGGTTAAAGATTCAACCGTGACAATGGACCTAAAAGTGGTCGTGGTTGACTGTTGAATTGAAACTGAAACAACTTTTTCCGGTTTTTTTTATGATTACATGGTTACTGAGTCCATCCATACGGAATTATTAAGAATTACTGGGTCTGTATGTAATTTCTGAGAAGTCGACCTGACTCTGTAGTCTTTAACTACTTACGCTGGTGTTTGCTGCTGTTGTATTGCTCACAAATTCACAATGCGAAGATGAAGAAGCTCCCTCAGTGAATGATTTTTTTTATAATCAACCCTTTTCGTCTGACTATATAGTTATAGTAAATGTCCAACATATAACAAACCAGGTTTTTACTAGCGAACAGTTAAGCTGTTTCATTACCATAATCATCCCTACACTTCATCTCTGTTCATCTGCATCGCTGTAGGTTCTTCTTGTGTAAAAGAAGCACACGGCTGGCTGGGGTATGGTTATCTCCAAACCGCACAACTGCAAACAAATAACCTATAAGCGTCGGTCAGGAATATTTTACGCTTGGAATATAAATACAAACCGTATATTTACGGCTATTAGCGTTAGAAATATGTTTGTATATTAAGCGTGGATATAAAAGATATAAGACACAACCGACATAAACGCAAAACGCATGAATAATGAGATCTTAATGGACAAACCTTATGTCGTATATCCATAGAGCGTTTAAGTGAACCCTGTATGCCCGGTTAACTCGTTAACTACTTTATCTTTACGATGTGGCGTCGGACGACGCCAACACCACGCCACGGTACAACACTACCTCGCCCATTTACTTCCTTTGAGGATAAAGCGTTGAAACTCTTTAAAAACTGTAAAACATGTAAAACCCTTCTAATTCCAAAATAGGAATTGGGTTGGGTTTCCTGGTTTATGGAATCATTATGGATTACCTAGGAAATGGGTTAAGGGTTCATTTGCTATCTCGATGTCCCGTTATTTTCAAGAATTAATATACTGTACTAATATGGAAACTGAACAGATAAGCTATTAGACTTTAAAAATATTATGACCAATACTCGATGCATTATTCCATTCAGCTAGACCATAACCAGACATTCATAAGGAAAGCATCTTGTATTTCTCTGGTACACACAATCGTATCTGTGATTTATATTTGGATGTATTTTCCTGAAGTCATGCTTTCGTTTGACGCAATTGGCAAAAAAAAATTGTTTAATTCGTGTTAAGGTCGTGGACGTAATATTGTGGCAATCATACCTAAGTAGGTTTAGCGAACTCGTTAGATGTATCCATGTATGTAGTTCTATGTAGGTATGCGTAATAAATTCTAACTACTAAGCATAATAATAAGCGACTGTCCTTAATTTCCACTTACATTGAGCTGGACTGGACTGTTTTATGTGGCCCGAGTTTGGGATATGCGGATTTGAATCAAGTATATACATACATAGTACATAGTACAAATATTTCTGACCTCTAACTGGGATGCATAAATAAACCCTATTATGCAACATATGAATCCATATGTATGCGATGTTTTGAACTTACATTAGTCGTTAGAATTGAGAATACTCTGCTTTGCTCCATGAATTTCTGTTTGTTTCGATAATTGATTTGGAATTTATCTATAGTGGAATGTTAGCGTTAACAATGCCGGCATTTTGATCAGCGTACATAGAAATACGCGAGCATTGCTATTGCTAGTTGCGGTAACCGCGTGCTACTTGAAATGCGTAAATTGACGTTATGCATATTAAGTAGAACATATTAAAACATTTGAGTAAATATTTCCAAGCGTAATAAGGATACACATACGGACTGCGCTAAATATATAATGTAAATGTAGAGTCATTATTGGTGCATTTCTATTAGGTATACAGAATCAATTCAATTTATTAATCGAATAACAACAGCCACAGTACAGTAGGGACTAGGGACAGCACAAGTGAATGGTGCGGCAGTGACACAAACACCACGCCATCACAGTTCGTTGACCGTATTAAAATATCGGATCGAGCAATTTCCTTACAATTAATATTTAGGTACTATTGAATCCAGCACACCAAAATACATCATATATGAATCTCATGCAAACGAATTTAATCATAATTTTCCTTTCGAAATCTTAAATATTCAGGTAAGTATACAATTATTAGGGCATTAGGGAAATATGGGAAATATTCAAATTAGATCTTTTCGAAATTCTGCTGTTATTAGGTTATTACCCTTTACTGATTAATAATGAACATTTCCAATAACATACATTTAAACACAGAAACGTAGTTTAATTTAACTTACTTCATTCATCATAATTTTGTTATTATATAAATACGATGGAAAGTGCGTGCGTAGCAATCAATCGAGTTTTAAACATTTTAATTCTAAGTAGGTTTCGGTGAATCCGACAGAATATTTTCACGAATCCACTCCCGGTCTTCATCTGTAATTCTTGCCTCAAATCCATTCATCTCGTCAATTGGATCATAGTTGATCTGGAGGAACCGTTGAAAAAGTCTATTCAGTACATCAACTTCGTTGTACCATATTCCTGAAGAAGATCCACGAATTCTCACAGGATTAATACTCACGTACTCCAAACTAGGACAATTTCTTAGAATACTGGAGAGAACAATGGCATATCTCATCTTCCCAGTATCAGACAATAGAATTTCTTTCACGTTTGGCAAGTACTCAGTCAAATACACCATTTCATCTCGATTGAAGATAAATCCAGTTAGGTGAAGTCGGACTACAGAAGGTGGAATGGAGTGAATTTGGGTCAATCGAATTGGAACTGGGTCAAGTTGATTAGGATTGTTGGAAGGAGAGCATGAGAGGGCCAGAACTGTTAACTTCGTGCATTGTGAAAATATATTCATGTCGAGAACAATTCTAGGACGATTCTGTGGCAGTGGCAAACCGTTGAGTATGGGAGGGTTTGGCTGTGGCTGTGCATGTTCAGGACCTTGATTTTGATTTGGTGCTGGCATCGGTTGTTCACCTTCTGCGATTGGTATTTGTTGTGCATCTTCTTCGTCATCGTCTTCCTCGGGTGGTTCAGCTGGTTCATCTTCATTGTTATTGTTGTTATTTCCCGCGAACACAGTCTCTAAATTGTAAATGACAACTTCCTGAAGCGTAGTTTGATTCGCCACGACCACATTCTTGAGAACTCCGACACTCATGTCCCCAGGTGAATGGAAGTGGAGCACCTCCAACTGCCTCTGGCACCCCAAAATATCAAATACTATATTTTTCACAGTACGATTGAGATGCAGGACGTCATCACGGAATCGGAATTCTCGGAGTTTTAGGGATTTCAACACCTTGATGTCAATGGCGTCAAGAAGTGCGGCGGGTTGAGTTTTCTGGAGATTGGCCATGGTATTCCGTGAATCTCCACGGTCTCCAACGTGGAGCTCAATGTCCCGAAGAGTACGGACATGTCTCTGAAGAAATTGCAACAGATCCGTCCAGTTTCCCCAAACAGAATAATAGAGTTTCAAAGACGTCAGGTTTGGAAAGGTGCACTCCAGAAACGTGGAAATATTATTCTCCGGTTTGGAGGGATTTCCCATAGCGGGATGGCGCAATAGCTGGAGGCTGAGATGGGTCAAATTCTGTAGATTTCTGATGCAAGTCTGAATCTGTGGTTTTGACAGTAACTGATCAATTCCAAGTGTCTCATGAGTGAACACGAGTTCTTCAACAGTGGAACACTGCGTTAGGATTCGTTTCACGTTGATTTGTGAGACGGATCCATCAAATATTAATTTTTTGACCCGGGCTGGAAAGGCAAACACGTTTGCAGGGATGTTCATATGTGTTAGGTGACGGATTCGGCAGGTTCGAACTCTGAGCTTCATTAAGCGACGAAAGAAACGGTAGGTCTGGTCAAGCTTAATATCAAAGTCTATGTTGTGGTCAATTTCATTTTTGATTTGTTGATTAGTGCACCGTAGCTGCAGCAAATCACTGTGCTCCAATTTATTGTAGATGAGGACACGAAGCTGTTAAATCCAACAAGAGACAAACAAATACTATTTTAATACAAAGTCAATTATGGTTTCCGTAAATCCAAGCCAGTCAGTGAAAAGTAAACGTAGGCCTGATTATTTTTTTTTAAATTACCTCACGTGGGAGACGTTCTAAGAATATACACTGATCGTCTTCATTCTCTTCAAATAGATCCTCACTGTCCCCATTTTCATCGTAAAATCCTAGTTCAGAACTCAGGTCAGCCATACTCGTTTCATTACTCCCGTTTCCTGGAAACCATTTTCTTCAAGTGCGTGTTTAACCTGCAAGATAAATCAAACATGAATCATGCTCCAGTCACTGCATTAATACCAACTAAGTACTATATACAAAATTGTTGTACGTCTAGCTGTAGGTATTACCCTATGATGAGGGACTTACGTAAGTATGCCATGTGCGTAAGTAATACAAGTATCGGTTCATTTGAATAAATTTAAGTTAACTTCAAAATACTGTTTACCAATGACGACTAACTAAATACTAGTAAATATCTACTTTAATCTAAAATTGATATTATTACGACGCACGTATTACAGTCAGCTGGCTGCTTGGCCTGGATAAAATGATGGATTTCCTTCGATTTTCCGTCCAACACGTCTCCAGATCAGTGACCCATCGCTTCCGCCCAATAATCTCGGAACAATGAATGTTGACTCTAACGAAGACGTCACGTACAACGTATAACTTTCACCAATCTATCTCCTTCTGATTCTACGTATGACGTATATAGCCTGCTTATGAACGGAACGACGAGGCGAATGGTGAAGAATGAAATGAAAAATCAAATCTTCGAGTCCAACCACCACGTCGCATTTTTTTCACCTTTCTCCTGCTGCGCTGGTAAGTCTTCTCGGGTGCTGTATCTGTAGTCACGAACAATAGATTCGAATAGGTACCACAACAACCAAGAATGCATAAATCTACAATTTCAATTACACAATAATGCATAATGCATAACACTAAAGATGTATGAATGCATAATCGCACATTCCATTCCAGGTGTTAGGCAATTATGATGCAATCGATGTATGTTTCGGATTTAGGAGAAAGTTCAGATACTGAATACCGTGATGTCGTGAAAGTTCGCAAATTCAAGAAATGCAAACGTGTACGTTCAAAGCAACCTTCTTTTTTTGTAAAAGCGGTGCATATAATTTTATTTTATTCGTTTAGTCTTCTGTTCTTCAAGCAAATAATTGGTCAAATACTATGCATATATTGTAGGTATATTTCCTGTGTACAAATGTCTATGGTTTGAATTCTAAACATCATCCACTCATTTGTTGTACTCAAACCACCCATCATAATTTTGACAAAAATTTGAAATTATAAATAGTTATTCTTGCAAGAGAACTTAAAATGAGAAGTATTTAAAATCATTGATGAATTTCATGACACATGACACATTGTCTACGCTACAATAATAATACACTTTACTCAAGAAATGAACTTTCACTAGCAAATAATTACATGGAATACCCAATGCATTCAAGCCTTTTCACTTATAAAAGGATGAGCCAAAGCCTGACTCGGTGTAACTCTCTTCGAAGCATCCATTACGAAGATACGATCCAGAAGGTCCTTCAATTGTCCAACCTTTTTGAGCTGATCCGGAGGCAGGTCTTGATTACCTATAAGCTCCTTGAGTAGATCCCGAGTTGGGTTCAGGGTCGTCATTGTCACGATTTTTTCCTGAAACGAAACAATTACATATTGTAGTTTGTAGTTTACTTCGTCGGGTAATTTTTTAAAGAATAATTCGTATTGCAATAATTCGTAATTAAAATTGTAAACCTACCTTCTCAGTTACTCGATCAACTTCTTTTGAAAGGAAATTACAACTGGCGTCAAAATGCTGGTCCTTGAACATTCCTTTACGAATGAGTTTATTTGGTATTTTACCCTTTAGGTCCATGAATGACTTTAGCATCTGTAAGGAATTATTTACATTGAATCCTGAATTGTAATGGTTGGTCGATTTCATTATAAATTATTCATGATTAGCACATAAGCAATTGAATTGATTTACCTGATTGTTGGAATTTCCAGAGAAGAGTATCTTTCCCGTATAAACCTCGTAAATTGTAGTTCCAACAGACCACATGTCAATACCAAACTCGTACGGAAGACCTAAAACTGCAAAGAGAATAAAAGTTAAAATAAACACACCAAACTATGCTAAACTCATGCTAATAAATTGGATACATATTCGGATACTTACTGATTTCAGGAGCCCGGTAGAATCTACTAACTAAATATGGAGTGATGTCGTTGTCAGCAACATGCGAAGCTGATCCAAAGTCGCACAACTTGAGAAGTAGCTTGTTTTCCGTCACCTGTTGGAAATAGAAATAAGATCATCTTGATTACTCAAGTACCTACCCACTACTTGAACAAAGCTCTAAGCTGAACCATCGGTTGTAAGTAACAATTAATATGAAATCCAACTTACCAAAATATTGTCTGGTTTTATATCTGCATGGAGAATATTTGATCGTTTCAGTAATTTTAGAGCTAGGAAGAGCTGTTGTGCATAGGAACGAACAGCCTTAACGTGAAGCCCGACATCCTTCCCGTACTTTTTAAGAACTTCCCGTAAGTTCATGGCTAAAGGTTCAAAAACCATACATAAGTGCTGCTTGTGAAAAAAATGACGTCTAAGTCTTAGACAATGGTATCTATCCTCAGGGTCAGCATCATTCAGACGTCTCAGGGTTTCCAGTTCTTTCAGGCCCGACTTATGCATAATGTCGTTGTTCCGTATAATTTTGACTGCTACATCCTCTTGCTCTCGAGCGGCGTCCCGTGCCCGGACAACATTAGAAAACACGCCCTGGCCCGTGTATCCATACACCGTATAGCGCCCGTCTAGCATTTCTCCAATCCTGACTCTGTAGTACCCTTCCGCATCATCCCAGTTGTCCGTCAAGCTTGGGTTCTCTTCTCCGCCCATAATTCGCCCTTCAACACCTTCGCTGGGACTCTAAAATTGGCAAAAAAAAAAGCACCATAAACCCTTTAAACAGGTTAACGCTTTATAAAATTATCAACGCCGGTTAACTAGTGTTCGAATGCTTATAGCCATCAAAGCACAATGCTTCAACGGAAGTTATACAAACGAAATAATTTATTTTGCAAGGACTCGTGGCGAATCAATTCATTGAATTAAGAACGAATCACTTATGAGTGCGTGCTATTGCTATGAGCTCTCCAGTAGCACTGAGATATGCAAATAATTAAAATATAGGTCACCAAAAAAGAACTTACATCAAAATGTTCTGAAAACATATCCTGTTCGGCATTCACTTCGTTAGTACGCGCCTTTGACTTTGCCGTAGACTTATCAGCCGTTTCAGAACTTGGTGGGATGGAGACGGAATTGGATTCGGAAGGAGAGAATTGGTCCTCTTCAGCTTCAGTAGGACTATTATTGTTGCTATTGTTGGTACTGCTTGATTTTTCAATGTGACGGGCACTGCTGGTGTTAGAGCTATGATTTGGAGGAGATTGTAACAGTTTAGATTGAAAAGATAGAGAAAGTTTACTATCGCTATCGAGCGTGTTCTCACTCTGCTCGGACAAAATTCGACCACGTCGACTCTCTGACGGACTCAAACCCACTGATACTGATCCCATCGACACATTCGATTCTTCTTCTAAGGCTCCAAGGCTCTGCAACGAAAAATATAATTAATTAGCTGAATTCATGAATTCGGCATATATGTTACTGTTCGGATATAATCTTGGTTCCGTTGGTTATAACCGAACCGGTTCGTATATAATATTATATACGGGTTTTACCAATTAAACAATTAGTCAAGCTAATCTGAATTCGTTAATTATGAAATCTTCCAGAATTAAGAAGACCAGAATTCAGCGGTCTTTCTAATGATGCACTCATTAACACTGCTAACCTGCTGCAGCATTGTCAAATTACCCATTAATTGGAAACGCTCCAAGACGCGTCAGATTCATTTGATATTTAAGAAGGAAAAAATATTGAAAAGTGCGCTAAATTCCAATTCAGCTCCAATAATCATCAACTTAGAATTTGCTTGGTTAATGGTACTTAATTGGCGAAAATTCTACACAATATTATATACGAACCGGTTCGGTTATAACAGAACCAAGATTATATTCGAACCGTAAGATATGTATTATGATGTGATTATGATTTTTTGTGGGCTTACCCGTAGGAGTTCTTCTCGTTGCTTTCTCCTTTTTTGGATAATGGCCTCTTCGTCTTCTTCGTCATCGTCCATTTTAATGTCCACATCTCTACAGTTTTGATTAAATTAGAGGCAAAGAAAAATCTCTGTGATTATAATGTTCGTATGAAAATCAGGTTATTCAGAAATAATTATTCGAGAAGGTTCTTCATACAACAACTATGTGAGGAAGTCGATCATTGTACATTATTGGAAGCCTCTTTTGCACATGTGGGATTTCGGGAGGGTCAGATTCACAGCGATGAAATGATTTTCGTAAAGAATCCAACGCGTGAACAAGAAGCACTAAACTTCTGAAAAACAATAAGCTTCAGAACCCGCGTTCCTCTCATTAATCTGATCATATAGTCATCTTGCTACTAAATTAACGTATGACGATGAAGAATAACTATAACTAATAACTATAACTAATTACCTTTGTTTTTTTAATGTACACATAGGGATCCCTGTTCAGTCAAAGCGTGGCAATACTCTGATGCTTAAATTAATCGTCGATACTGCCTCATTTACCAAAGGAAATCGTTATTTTTAAGCGCAAAATAACACACAAAATTGTGTTTCGGCCAATAATACAATAAAGTAGAGGGCCTCCACTAATACGTGAACAAGAGCGGTTTAGGTTATCACTCATCAAAAGATGTAAAATTAAACAAAAATATTGACTTACAATTCATCGGAGTCCGAGTCGGATTTATCCGCATCTCGGTCACGGTGTTGACGATCACGTGCTCCTCGACTACCACGGTCACGATCTCTTGCTCTACCTCCTCTGTTCCGATCAGAATTTCTTCGGTCACGATCTCTGTCTCGTTCTCGATTATCCCTCCTTCGATCCACGTCTCGGTCTCGTCTGTTGTTGTCCCTGGACCTATCCATATCTCTGTCTCTTCGCTTATCTCGGTCAATCCCATCCCTCAAATCACCCCGACTCTTTTTGTCCTTGTCACGATCTTGTCCAGGTTTTCCATTGCTGTTCGAATTGTTGTTGATTCTGTCTCGGTCTTTTCTTGATCGTGAAGTACTTCTCCGATCTTTCTCACTGTTTCGATTAACGGGAATTGGGGAATGTGACTTCCGTCGTTCACGAGCATGATCACGATCGCGAGCGACTTTGTCTTTCTCCTCACGAGCATGACCCTTTTCTTTATCTTCTCGCGCCCGATCACGAGAGACACTGTCTCGATGACCCTTGTTCTTCTCGTCTCGACCTCGGTCACGATTGCCCTTGTCCTTGTCCTTCTCTCCATGCTCCTTCGTTTTCTCCTCACGACCATTGTCCCGCGAAACCTTCTGTTTATCTTTATCCTCACGTGTAGTTCGAAGAGAATCATTTTGTTTAGTTGGACTGGACTTCAATTTTTTCTTCGAGGATTCCAACTCGTGTTCATCATTGGGTGGAATTTTGTTTTTCTCAGGTCGACTTCTGTTATTGTCTCGATCTCGATCCACTTTCGTAGGACTAGGTTTCTGTGGACTGTGATGCTTTTCCTTCGCCTGCTCTTTCTTGACTTCTGTCTCCTGCTTCCGGGAACTTTTCAAAGATTCTCTTTCATTCAGTACGTCTCGTAAGTCAATGGACTCCTTTTTACTATGTTTTGGGAAATTGATCTTGGCATCCGACTGAACGGACTTAGCTTCTTGACCATTCTCTTTCACTGCAACCATAAGGACATCTGAAGTATCCTTGCTGATTTCAACTAATCGGCGTTGAAGGAGTTCCTTCTGCTTCATCAGGTCCTCCAAATTCATTTCTTCTTCAATGACCTCGACGGACATGGAGGACATCGCAGGAGAGGCTTCTACTGTCGGAAGTAACTCATTCTTGGAAGGTCGAGCGAACATTGGGAGGGCAGAACTCGAAGCGTGTTTTCTTTGATGTTTCTCTGAGGAATCCAAACCGAGTCCAATCAAAATACTACTCCTTTCCAGAACGTCCCTCGCGGTAACTATCCCTGGCTTAACAACAGATTTATCGGGTTGTGGACTCTCTTCACGGTGTTTCTTGTGTTTTTTGTGTTTCCTGAAAACGCGTTATAAAATTCAAACCAAATATTAACAATGTAAGATTGAAAGACTGCAATTTTAGATTTCTCCCTGTGTAAATTGAACCTAACCATAGTCCGAAACCCCCCCCCCC
>JAQFYT010003007.1:0-11602 GCA_034694925.1 Ceratophysella denticulata
GATGTAGCGGTATGTGTCGTGTAGCGGTGAAGGATGTAGCGGTAAGGGTCGTGTAGCGGTAACGGATGTAGCGGTAAAGTATGTAGCGGTAAGTGCCGTGTAGCGGTGTTGGTCGTGTAGCGGTAAGTGCCATGTAGCTGTACAGGTAGGGACTCCTTTCTTTACGGCTGAATTTCTATTTGCTAGTGAAGATGGATGGCACAATTAATCTGAATCATCTGTTATTTTTAAAGGTTTGCCAACTGAATCAATCACCTTCTGATCTAATTAAAAACGAGATTTAAGCATAGAATATTAGATATATTTATTTTCAATGAGTGAGACGACACAATCTCAAACTGGCACAGGTGCGGGACGAACTGACCAGGACGAAACGACGGTTGTTAGCATCAGGAGGGTTTATGCAGAGTGCATGGAGATGGTTCGTGTTACAGGATTCTCCTTTCCGGGGAGCGGGAATCCCATAACCAGGAACAGAGAACCCTATTTAGTGAATCACCTTTATTTACTGAATCTTTTTTCGAAACGCGTCTTGAGGGAGTCGCCTGTCTACTTCTGGCCTTTGTGTCGAAAAGCTAAATGCAGTCCTTCGTGGTCAAGCGCTCATTGCTTTTTTCCTTCTCATTGGAATTTACCAAGTATTTTATCATAATGTCAACAGACAAATCCCGGCTGAGATCTTGTTCCGACATGGCTTTTCTCAGGATTGTCGAGTCATACAAATGAAAAGAAACAAGGTCTTTTCTCTGGTCCGATATTCTCTTTCTTGGTTCAGAAGGAATGCCGCCCAAAAGTCGAGATAAAGTCAAGGGGCCCTGTCCGAACCTTGGCGTGGAACAAACCTGTTTTCCGATTGTGGAATTGTGATTAATTCAATTTGTTGGACTGTCATGCCAAGCTTCTCTATTGTTTACGGATCGATATGAAACAGGTTAAATTCATATAGCGACATGAGCCGGGTGGATTTTGGTTCACTCAGAGTCAAAGTAGGTAACAATAGAACATATTCATATATGTATTCCCTATTCCCTGTTTTTGATGTGGAGGGGCGTAGGCATATCTGCACAATGTGGAGTTAGTAGTCTGAAACCTGATAACCGATCTGTAAATGTTTGCCCAGTATGTAGGTTGAATCAATAGTGTGGATCTGAAACTGTTTCGTATACCTATCTGCACTATTCATGGTATATTCAATGTCCTAGCTTGTTCCCGAGTACATACGGGTCTTGTTTTTAGCCTAATTTTCCTGGAACATGCAAATGATTGAGTCACCACAACAGAGAAGTTAAGTCGAGAAAGCCCATTTGTACAGACCAAAGTCATTTTGTGTATTTTCCATGAAATCCCATAAGCTCGTACGACTCATAAATAAAGTAGAAACGCTGACATTAGGCGCTAATTAATAATAATATTCCTTCATTTACACTCTCGGATTTCTTTTGTTTTCTCTCCGCACACTCTCCTGCGGCTTTCTCTCTCTTGTTGTGTGTGTATGTGTTGAATTGCGGACATGAGAGAGAAAGTATGGCGCTGGCCGTACAGAGGCCCATTAGCTTATGTATTGCAGCACACAGGAACAAAAGTCCCCTCAAGAGTTTGGGTGTAACAAATCGTCTGGACCTGACACGGACATTCCCCCAACTCCTACCCCATTCCCTGAGCCCAGAAACCATTGTGGTTCAATTCTGTGACGATTATTTTGTATTCTGTCAAAGTAACTTTTCCTCTAACTAGCTATAATCCACTACATACACTATGTAGTATGTAAGTACAGGGACTAGGAACCTCGTCCTCCTCGATGGATAAATATGCGCTCGAAGAAACTTGGTCTCCATCGTTGACTATAACCCTTTCTTTTCTCTCCCTCTCCACATTCTTGACCTCGGAACGTTATCAAAGTCATTTTGTACTGTCACTAACTACCTACACATTCTGTGTCGTCTACCCACAAAATATCGTTTATCTCCAGACTGGCTGGAGAGATTAGTGCTTCAATATTACAACCAAAACCGCTTTGTGGAGTCGATTGTGCTCGGAAGATTAGTTTGATGACGGCTTTCTGTCATCCACGCCTTTCAACCTTTGGCGTTTCCCTTTGATCATCGCGAGAAGGTTAAAGAATGCCTCCTGAGGGAGACACAACCCAGCTTTTTTACTTACTTGCACCCTACCAAGCTAATGCGGCTTCATCATTGCAGGTGACAATTCCAAATGATTTTGTTATAGGATTAATATAAACCTGTATTTCTCAGGAATGTGCAGTGCCTATGTTGACGACAGGCTGCCATTTTACCAATTTGATCATCAGCCTATATATGCCGTCTGTCCACAATTTTCAATACACTCCATTTCCCGAAATCGCTTTTATATTTAAGGTGAAACGTGGATATTATGTAATGATCTGGCGGTCTCGGCAATTATTATATTCTGCTGGTTCGATATCGGAAGTATAAAGCTGGCTCCAATTTTCATGTGAACTCAATCGATGGAAAAGCGACGTTAGGGATTGATCTCATATGTTTGAGCCTCGGGTCTAGATGATAAAGCCAAATTGAGCTTGCATACGGGTCCGTTTTATTTGCCCAGCTAGGAAACTAGTTGTTCGTTTGTCGTAATGAACTTAGACTTCGCCTCGTCTCCCCCATCAATTCTAATCATGGCGATGATGAAGGATGAATGAATGTGATGGGATTGCATTGTCGGAGGGAGAAAGCCTGGGCCCTGGTTCCCATTGTTCCGTTCGGCGCTGGGTCAGTTGGATCTCGGTCTTTTGGGCCTTAGGTGTTTTTGTCAGCTGGACCTCAGTTAGTATCACAGCTGAGTTCCGTTTGTGATCGGGATGATGTGTGAGTGTGTGGTAATCCAGCACTGACATAGGCGTTAGAGCTATTGGCGGTTGAAGTAATACTAATTTAAATTTCAGGACTAGCATAATACCTTTGCATTACTATATTGATTGCTGTAGTTGTTAAATATATTCTAAACGACGACGGCGGACGTTGGTGTCCGCTCAGTATACTGTATAACTGGGATATTAGATATTACCCAACAAGATAGATGCACGTCAACAAGAACGCCAAACTGGTGGCGGTAGAAAAGACGAGGAAGCGTTCCCTATCCAATATACCCCGCGCCCCAATCTCCCGGAAGCACTTTGGGAACAGTCGCGGAATATTAGGTTCAGTCTCTGCATTGGATCCAGGCTGTATTGTGGAAATTCTTATGCACCCTTCTGCCCGTCGTCTCCATAAATCCCTATGAGACTTCCTACACATTACGCAGTACTTTTACTTGAAAAGTACCCAGGAAAAAGAACCTTGCTGATTTCTCTCGAGAGAAACTCCCCTCTTTTCTCCCTAATGCTCCGCTGCTGTGTGATGCTCCTGGGCTCAGACGACAACGACCCAGGGATCTCCAAAGTTGGGCGTTTGAAGTATTTACATTCAGAAGTGGTGGTGGTGGGGTTAGTGTAGCCAAAAACCTGGAGTCGTTTCATACATATAATTTACATAGTTCGTGAAGGCACTGAAATATCCATAGGGGAATATTGTCAGAAGATTGTGTGGTTTAAAGATTTCCTTCACTCCATTTCTCGGCTCCATTACCCACCCTACACCCTCTCCGCCTGGAATCATCCAGTAATCATAAAAGTCTCGTAACAGTAGTATAATATAGTAATCCCTGAAAACTAAAAACATGTGTAAAATTCAGAACAGCTCGAGCCAAGCTGCCAGGACATGTGCAACATGTTCTGACACTTGAAATCACTTCTTTTAGTGTACTTCACCACAGCTGTGCTTCCGGTAACTGCGGGTACCGAGTTGAGCATATCGGCCGAAAGCTATGGGTGCTATACGGAGTAAAGATAAGTTGGAGCCACGTTGTTGGAGTTACAGAGTCAACCATACATCACATGTAGCCAAAATGTATGAAGACTGAAGCGTATCACGAAATCTCGGCAGTGACGTCAACTAGGACATTAATATCCAAGTTATTTTTATTTATGAATCCAAAATTTGGGACATGTCAGGGAAGTCTTATCCATTTTTCACACGTGGCGCTTCGGCGGAAATAGTCACATTCTTCACTCATGACCCTGCCCTGACAGCAGTCCTAAGCTTCCACGCGTTAGATTCCAGTTTCTAGATAAATTTCATATATCTATCAGAAAACGAGGTTAATAACCTAATACTCTGTACTCGCTGTGTGAGAAGTTACATACTTATTTTCATTACACTAAGTTTTATCTACCTCATGTGTCTGTTCGTTTCCGGTATATGGTGTTCTATGTTTTGTCCTGTTGTGCCCAATGCATCCTACATGTTTCACAATAAATATAATTGAACAGGTCTGATTTAGAGTAAAATAGGTAAGTATTTGGCTCGGCAGATCCGGCATTTCCGTCCACATTAGCGAATCCAGGATTTCCCGGGAGCCGCGTCAGGTTGGGAATTCTTTCCAGGACACTCGATTCCGTGAAGAGTGAAGTTAAGTGGGATTGAGAATGGCTTGGTGTAGTACGGATAGTGCGTTCCTTGAGTACCTTAGTACAATGAAGATCCTAATAGGGGCCGGCAGATAGAGGCTGAGATAAAGAAATGAATTGAGAGAAAGGCAGAGCGGCGTAATATGGTAAAGATGAGAGAAGAACGATAAAAGATTTCCCTCAAGGAATCCGGAATAATTGGTTTCTTTCCTGACGCGAGACGAAACGGACTGGAATCTTGCTTTCTTCTGCCCTTCCAATCCCCTCACTTGTCTCAGCTTCTGCCGCCAGCTAAGCTTCCCAGTCGAAACGAAACCCGATTCGCTGCAATAACTTGACTCTTGAGTCTTCCTGACTAGCTCAATACCTTCCTATGTGCCTTTGTTCTTATCTAATCAAAATTAGTTGGGATCCTCTATTCCATAGCGCAGCGGAGTCTTTGAACGAAGTGTTGAGAAAGTCGGTTCGGGATAAGATTCCGAGGGTGTTTTCCCGATTCAAATACCCAGCCAAAGAACGTTGCGGGGAAATAAAACATTTGTATGTGGCATCTTGTGGTTTGATGGGAAGTGGGGCTGAGGCAGACATGAGATGATTGGTGGGGCTAATTAGTCAGAGAGACAGATGGAGGAGGGGAAGATACACAAATGGATTTTTACTTCTTTCCAGTTCCGTGCTCGTCTTTTTGAGAACTGTCTTTTGGATTCGGATTTCCTATGCTAATCATTGAAAGAGAGGCTCAAGTGTCGTCCTCACTCCGAACAGGCGTGATAAATGAGGCATCTGTCTTTGGGACGAGAGATAAAAACTTTTAATGTATTACATTGGAATTCCAGAAACTTTTATTTTCCAAAATGCATTAGCAGGCTAAATTTGACAATGGGTGCAGCTGCACTGGAAGGCCTTCTTACATTTGTCGAAGAAACAATTAAATTTTACGCATTTTTTTCACTTCAACTATTTCATTACTTTAGACCATTTGTTCATACACCCTATACTCACATGAACAAAGCACTCAACTGCATTCTTGTTTGAATGTCACCGAATATTTTCACGGAACATAATGTCGATGAGACAGTCTGTATTGTGAAGTTAGTATGGAATTGGAGAGTCGATTCGAAACTCGTATCTGTATTGCGTGTTGCATTGTGGTAGTCACAAATTTAAAAATAGGTTCATAATTTACACCTAAATATTAGCCCAGCTCTTTATCAGGCAGCTGTGGTTTAGATTCATAAAGTAAGAAGATAATGGAGCCCACACAAGGGTTTCTCTATGAAAGCCCATCATATTAATTCATGCCATAAGCACTCTCACTGGAGTCCTAAGTACCTTGTGGAAAAGGAAATGGAGCCCCAGTCCTTGAGTACACACAATATTTTAGGCCGAACATAAAGAATTTAAAAGGACGAGACGGGTAGGCCGACGAAGTGGAAATGGGGCTACAAAGAAGGCTCTCATTTATTGCCCTTACTGATTAGTCAAGTGTTGCTGTTCTTCTAATTTATGGATCTGTATATAAACGAGGTAGTGGTTCTTTGCCATAAAGAAGACTTTTCATTGAAATTGAGCATTCCAAAAGAGAAACCCAGCTTTCTCTCGCTCTGTCTCTGGGACGCTTTGTTATTCTTCCGTGAGAGTCCCTTCGAGGAGAAGCCGTGTTAAGAGTGAGTTTGGGCTTAAATAGAAGTCTAGCTTGGTTGTAGGCGTATTCGGACACTTTACTTCACACAAATTGGCTTTATGGCTTCGGCATTTGGCCACTATTGGTTTACACTTCTTAATACCAGAATTTTATACCCAAATACGTTGATATTGGGAGAACCTAAATTAATTTCGACCAAGACGAACTATTGAAGTTGTTTAGCAAAAAGCACAAAGTTATAACGTCGGTAAACCTCTTAGTATATGAAGATTCGCCTGCTTCTATCCGGATACCGCGTTTCTAGTTCCGCATTGTATACCCGAATCAAAACTGAGGCTGAAACCAGGCTAAGTTTCTCTGAAAGTGAAAGTCGGAGTAAGACCGGGGACAAAGTTATAAACTTCTGTTCTAATTGTAATTCCTTCCCTTTTTCTCGATTTGACGTGCCTCGACTTCTCAAACACACACCACTTTTCCCTTTGAAAACTATTTTTGGGGATCTGACTGAGCCATCAAAGACCAAGTCAACATGGACTCGCTTCCGTAACTTACAAAACTTGAATTTAAGCACGCCTCTACGTATGAGCTCAATTTTGGGGTTTTCTTATGTGAAGCTCTCCTAACTTATATCCCAAGCACTTCTTTTGCGTCTATTTACAGAGCAAAATTTAACCTAACATAAGATACACACTCGCTTAAGCTAAAAATTCAAACATAAAACGTGCACACAGTATCCGTATTAACAACCAGATCCGGCATGAATTTCTCCGGGCGACAACGTGGAATTGTGAAATGGGGCGCACGTTCGACGCGTGTGTACGGAGTTTAGGTTTTCAGGCTAACTTATCATACGAAATACGGTCCATACTGCACTTTGATCTGCCATGTGAAATGTACCGCAGCTGACTGGTGTCAAAGCAATGACTGACGATGATGAATTTTGAGCTCGTGAAACAAGATAAAAATATGACAAGCATAGTCAAGTCAAAATCGTCCTACTTAAGTCGAATACTAATTTCCGGAAAATGAAACAGTTGGCCCATGCAACTCGGTAGGAGTAAACACAAGTAATCTCTGTGTATGTCTGTAAGTGGAAGGAACTGTCAAGTAACGTCGAAGTCAAGGAGTGCACAATGGAAAGAGGCATTTCGATGCCTTTAGTTCTGTCAAGTCAACCGTAAGTCGGTCTAGAAGACAGAAAGATTGCATTTAAAAAGGGAAATTTGCTTGGATGAATGCGTCTCTGAACATCTTTTGTTGTTCAACATGTAAGCTAAGATTAACATTTTCTCATGCATGGAGATCAACAATAGGTTTCGTTTCGACTTTTGCTTCTTCACTTTTCTTTCTGCCTACATGCCTTCTGCACTTTGTCTGACATCAAAGAAAGAAGAAACAAATTATTCCTCAATCCCGGACTTATAGAAAACGGGCACCTCGTTACTTCAAATAACTCCATTGTATCCGGATGTAAATATTTTTTATTTTCTTGAACTTCAAAGCCGACATATAGCTTTGGAGTATTGCACAGATTCTTCCTCAGGTGTCTCACTCAAGTATTTATATTGAGCATAAATAGTTCATGAATAATCCAAGCTCTTCATAAACACATGGATTCGATAATTTGATTAACCGATTTCAATTGGTAAAAGCCTGAATGTTATAGAGACTTATGACATCTGGCTCAAGGACAATGTAATCTCATGGGTCAATAATCGTGTTAATGGTGGCTTTGGGACTGCGGATTATCTGGATTGTTGACTGCAGGCAAATAATGACCTAAAGCATTAGTGTCTTTTAGCAATTTCCGTCTGTAATTAAAGGGCCAGTTTAGTTGAGTCTCAGCATTTACGACCTGCGGAGTTATAATCACATTTAACTGATTCGTACTTGTTGCAGTCGTGTGGTGTTTTATTCTTGATTTATCAGAGTTATCCTCGAGTTTTCATAACTTTTCAGCAGACAGCCTCGTAGTAAATACAATTTACAAAGGCCTTTCTAAGTCTTTCTCCTACACACTTTCCCTTTGATGCTACAATGGGTTTTGGAGAAAAAGACCAGAGGACAGAAAAAAAACTGGGTTTGTACTCCGGGATAAACGTATTATTTGATAAAATCCCCCATCTAATAAAAACTCATTATTTCCCTTTAGCCTTTTTCAAAATTGCGTTTTTTGGGAGGGTTAAGCATTAGATTGTTCCGTTGTATAGTATGAAGGAAGAAGAAGCCCCGAGCCAAAGGTGGGATGAAGGGAGGCAGTGAAAGTAGAAAAGTAAAAAGTTTATTGAATAAAATTAAATTAGGTTTTCATACTTTTGCCCCACTCACTCACTCCTTGGACTGGTTTTCAGAGGCCACACAATAAACCTCCGAGCTAGGCTTAACTAAAGTAAGTACAGCGTGGAACCATTCAGGATAGGAAAAAAAGTCAATTTGTATGAACAAACTCATCACTCCCTAACTTGTCAGTTTCTTTACTCTTTTTCTTCAGGTATATGCTTTTCGCCTTAGCCTGCTCCTGTTCCAAGGCATATGGTTTCTCTGTCCTCTTCTCCACGGAAGACTCAAATTGAATTATAGATTTTTCCTTTCAGAAGCTAATGATAAGTACAGAGGAGGAAGGAGATAGATATAATAGCAGGGTAGAATTACTTTCTCCGGCTCCTTCCTTTCCTGCATTCCGAGTCTCACTAAAGTAAACAGGGTTGATACGCTTGTAAATTGGGAACTCACTGAGTAAATAAAAAGAAGGAAATTCCCATATATTTTTTCATCACTCACACACAGCATTTTTCCTTTCTTCAGTGCAAAATTCCATACCGTTCACTGTGTACGTAGAGTAAGAGTAGTACGGATGGAACAGGAAATTAAATGAAGACGAGGAGGTGTTTCCTGATACTATCTACTACGAATTCAACGATCTCACTCTGACTTAAATATAACAAATTCTGGTATCATATCACATTCTAGCGTTTTCTGAATTCCAAGCCAGGACTGCAGAAGTGATAGTCTATAATCAGCAAAATTACATAAATTTAATTTATTCTAGCCAAGTTCAACATATTTCGTGAAACCAGAATATAATTTAGTTCTGACAAGAAGTTAATATCCGTCGGCTTCAACCTAGATTCATAAATGTAGCGTTTGCTAGTGTCGTAATGCTTGGATTGAAAGTCATAAATTACCAATGCGGCAAATTACGCGTCTACAGTATCTATATAATTCATTAATATTACCTTAGATAACTTTGTGCATTTAAACTGGGAGCTAATGAACTACATTTTGTGTGCATTGCAGGTGATGGTTGTTGAGGATGGTGACTGGCGAGACGTGGGCCGACCGTTTGGAAATCTGGTCGGTCCATGAGGCGTGGTGGACTTCGTTTCCGGCTCGGCCATGCGACTTTGGCTAGGGGCCTACCCACCTTTCCCTCATCATGACAGCAGGAATCGCGGCTCAGAGGTGCTGGCCAGAAAGCGCCCGCTCTTCCTCTCCATCGTCGTCCTATGCATTGTCCAAGGTACGGCAGTTTCCATCTGACATTCAACTAATCGCACCACTGAATTCCCAATAATTGAATCGGGCGGCAGGAGCTAATTCAATGATCTGGCCTGCTCAAACCGTCGCGTGTTTACAATAGGAAGAAGAATTAGAGATTAGGATGAAAATACAGAGTGTAATTAATTCGCTATTGATTAATCGTACAGGTAGCTCGTTAGAACCTAACAAAGATTTTAGCCTGATAGTTGATACCCATCGCCCTAATTGACACGTCATGGAATACATGCCCTGGCTGTAGGGGGAGATATTACCCAGACAAAATTAATTCGTGATGCATGTTTGTCCCGTAATTGGTTCATTGCTTCAGGTACTATAACTGTATAAACCATAGCGACGTCATGGCATTTGCTGCATGCTAATTTGTCACATATTAGGAGCATTCCAGAATTAACATAATAAAAATTCGTCTTGAGGCCGGATAGTAAACTCTGGCTGTCATTTTTATTATGAGCTCAAGGGATATGAAAGAATAAGGATTAATGAGTTTGACATATTGCGGAAGGAAATGCGAGGGTCATTACCCTATCCCTCTCCAAGGAACTCACATTCTCCAGCTTTGGCCTCTGCAGGCAGAAAGTTGGAAAAATAGGAGAAAGCTCCTTATTCACTCCATTAATTTCCCCTGAGCTAATTTTTATTACCTACTCCGTCTACCCTCTTTCTCTCTCCGCTCCGGAGGTAAAAGTTAATGTTCAGGGCTCAGGCATCCCAGCAAGGCACAGGCTCAGTTTATTACCTGCATGTACGTATTTAGGTTGAATCTCTATACGGACCCATTCCAGTCTAGGCCAAAACTTAAACTTCCACTGCTCCGCTGCTGTTGCTAGACTCAAGTCAGTAGTTCTAAACTTGGTGAAAGCAGATGTAGGGGATGGATTAGTTAATGAAGGCGTGTGTGACTAATTTTTAAAGAGAATTTTCTCCTTAACTCTCTACTCAAACTCCTACCAATCTTTTCTGGTATTAGGTCTGAAAGGGCTCTTTTTTGATTTTTTTCCTCTAAGCCAAGAAATAGATGACAAAGTTTCTCAAGTTGACTTTTAGAGTCTTGATTTAAGCCGCTGAGCTTTTGGACGTCTTTCCTTGCGTGCAGGTAGAAAGATGTGGATTTTATGACGAACCCCAATTTTTATTCTTGTCGCTCATCTAATAAATGATCCAGAGAGATTTAGTCCCTAAAGTGAAGGAGAGAAAGTTCCGCCTGGAGCCTCTCCAGTAGGTAGGATCTGCCTGTAATGGGTATAGGTTATAGAGGACGTGATAGTCCCTGGCCTGGGACGAGGGCTCCAAGACCTATTACTTATACACCTTGGTAGAAAGTATAAATGCATTACTCACACTTGGTTGGGAATGGATGGAGGGATATAATCAAGGATTTCACAACTTTTACTACCTCACCCATCAAGCCAGCACTGGGACGTTCTCTACGGTTCAAGCAAATCCCGAATTGCAACCACCAGCTAAGACTGCCTCCTTTACGCGTAGTAATACTCTGCATTGCTCATGAGTTCCAAAAACTGATTCTCTGCTCATTTCACAGGGTTATACACAGTGAACTATATATATTTTAAAGTATTGCCAGTTCATTTGATATTTCATTGTCTGTTTTTATCGTTTCAATGTAACGTGTTTCTTGATATTTCGTGAGATGATTTTATTTTTGAAACAAGGTTTTGCATTAGTTTGCTTGATAATTTAATTTTTTATTATTTCGGTTGATCGGTTAAACCTAGGTCAAAATTTCATGGTGCTCGTTTTGTATGTTAGCGGCGAGTTAGGGTATCAAACCCAACCTAACCACATTGAAAAATGCTTAGAGTAAACGTAACATGTATTAATAAACCGTTTAAACGGGTGTAGTGTAGACCGACAATGTGGAGATTTTAAAACGGATTGGAAGTTCAAATTCA
>JAQFYT010003008.1:0-11601 GCA_034694925.1 Ceratophysella denticulata
GTCCGCTAACTTTTTAACCTAACCTTACCTGACTAAAATCAAATTTTACTGCCATGCAGACTTATTGCACAATTCTTTTTTTTCATGGCAGATCCTATTTTTTCACGGCACGTTTATATATTTACCAATACAAACTGTCAAGCTAGCGATGCCCTCCAGCTGCGATAGGGATGTGGTTTTGTTCCAAAAAAATTGTACGGTATGGAACTTGGTGATGTACCTGTTTGTGAGCCAAGTCGATTTTAGGATGAATATTGTAATATCTAATTCAACTAGGTATTTATTCTGGTCTAGAGTGAGATACACAGGACAAGACTTCTGTTGAATTATAATTATGCGTTTGCCTGTATAGCCACAAACCACAACTTAACGCGATATATTACTACAAAATGTATAATTTGGGGTGATTGAATAAAGTAGCCTGCAATGTAGCCTATGAGCTGGAGTGAGGAGCTACAAGATCCACGAAGGCAGAGCATAAAAACGCCGTACTATAATTATTACTGAAATACATAGGTTGTAACAAGAGTTGAAGTCGAAGGATTTCCAAGAAACTCTTCTCATGCATCCTGTCCGGAATTATTTTCTGGGCTTCAAATCAGTTCACAACACCAAACACCATGGATTAAACAATTATACAGTCAGCTATAACGCACGGATATAACTATATATGTACTTTAGATCTGCTGTAATAACATATCTTTTAGTTTCAAATTTTATCGTATTTAATTTACCTGTTTCACGAAAATCTAGCGACAATCGCACTAGGATCGGAATTCACTAGTTCACTGCATTCCTAATAACTTTAGCTGCTTTTGACTTAATTATCCTGGAACTGCTGAGCGATTATCTAGGAATAAATAAGCGGAAATAAGGGAATGAAATACAAAATATGGAATGGGCTAAGAAAATGGAAGGCCAAAGCAAGGTTGCGCATCTGGTAGGATAGCCGAAGGCAGCAATTTGGGACAGGAGTGAATGTTTTTCTCAGTATTACAGAAATCAGAATCAAAATAGAACCCTCATAATGTAATGTTTATTCACATACGCTGCACACATGGCTGCACACAACAAACGAATTTTTGACTTTCCAAATGGATTCTCAAAACTACAATTCCTATTCCCTTTAACACAAAACCTTTTCAACCTTTTTCGGGTCCATATAAAACTTTTTACCCTTAGCTGAAGTCCAACAATTATAACTCAGAAATACTTGACTTGCTGAATATAGCGCCTTACACCAACATGCTATAACAAAATACATTTCCCAGGGCCTACAGTAGTCAAATATCGCATATCTATGAGAAATTGTGTGCATTACATACTCTAGTTACCAGTTAATTAGTAGATATGTTACGGTTCACATATAACATTGGCTATTTTATACGATTTTTGCCAATTAAACACAATTATTGAGTCTGGATCTGGACCAGAATTTAAGCGCTCTTTTCAATGGTATATTCGGTATCATTTTTAACCTGCTGCAACATTATTAAATTACCCATTAACTTGGAACGCTTTAAGACTCGTCAGAGTCATTTGACATTTTTGGAAGGAAGACATATTCTGAGCTTAAAACCAATTACACCATTGGAAAGATGGCTAAATTTCGTTTCATATCCAATAATTAACAAGCTCGAATTTGCCTGATTAATGGTACCTAATTAGCAAAATCTGTATACAAAATTATATATATACGGACCTGCCTTGGTTAAAACGGAGCCATGATTATATCTGAACCGTAACAGATACATATGTGAACAGAAACCTGTTATTCTGTTATGCAGATACCATACTTTTATTTTACTTCATTTCGACCCTGGAGTTCCCTGACTTCGACCCTCAGTATGAAATGAATAAGGAACTCGTAACGCATATCGAAATATCGTGAATTAGAAATTTGGAGATCGTCGTGTTATTTATGGCCAATTCAGTTACCTAAAAGATACATCGAGAAACCTCAAAAGAAAGTGGCATTAGTAACCCAAATAATAATTACAATAATTATGATATCGACAATAATTTCAAAAACTGCTTCTGAGAGGAAGTTATGAATTACAATGGTTAATCTCTGTATAAGAGCGAAGCAGGGCTTATGAAATGTAATACAGATACCCAGGTAGACCCCCGAAACAACAGCAATATGTTGGAATATATGTCTCTTGGACAAGACACTATTGTTAGCGAGGTGGGGATATTTATCCACCACAATCTTCACAGGATTCTTCGTCACAACTGTTTCGATCAATTCCCTCAATTTTAAAACAGGACTGCTTTGTGGAGATTTTGGGTCAATCGAATTTACTTCTTTTCCGATTCCCGGTCGGGGCTGCACCAACTCTGCTTTAAATTCCCTTGTTCCAGTTGCATTACCAAATCTGTATCTGAATATCAACTCAAATATCCGTGGGTAAGACGCGTTCTTCTGAAATCTAAAGATATGCATAAGAAATGGATTTAGAATTCAAACAAAGGCACAAGTTGTAAAATAGTTTTTTGATGTTGAATAAAACAATAACTTGATTACAAAGCCATGATCTACTCCGTGAAACGTATTCACTGAATGATGTTTGTTCGAGTGAGGCATCTTAGGCTTCCCAAAACCGCTGGTGGGTGATGGTGATTTGGGTTTGATTATTTTAAAGTAAGGAATGAAGGACCCTGTATAGCTATTTGTCTCAACGTCAACAAGTCCTGAACAAGGTTCAAATCCCTGATTGGTTCCGTTACTAGATTTGCTGACTTGAACCCAGTTCATCCAGATTTGATTTCTACATAAACACTGCAAACAACATTAAAGAACAGTCAACTTCAAATATGACCAGTATTGTTTACTGTAAAATTGAGTTAACCGAGACGATACGTATTGTATCTAAGATTATTAAATCCATACCCGTGCAGAATTGCAAGTGATTACAAGAAAAACACTAACTCCTAATAAATTGAAATCCATTACACTGAATTCTTACTTCTAGAAATAACCATGTACGAGTATCAATTTTGATTGTTAAATAAAAATCCGAAGTGAGTAAAACTGTACTTATGACCGCTTATGACCCGACCAGTTAAATTCTAGAAGACACTAATTTATGACATAACTTTGGTTGGATACAGGACCTGGTATATCGGCAAAGGTACTCACTCCACCGACTTTTACAATAGCGTAAGAATTGGAAAAACGGGGTTCTTTGAACTGAAGAAGTTCCCTTCAGAAGCTACACGTTTTACATTGTTTTTGTTACGTCTTACAACAATGTCCTTTTTTTCTCAAGGGCTTTTGTGTCAAAACATAATACGTAAGAGTCCTTGACCATGGAAGATCAAGGCCTTGAACCAAAGTTATCGATCACCTACATACCGTCCGCTTCTTAATCTCGCAGTAAAAAGAGCAGTGGCCAATATGTTGCTCTCGAAAGTTGGATACTACGCGGTATTTTAATTTCCATTGATTGGGCTTATGTAAAAAATTTACCACCACCGTAGCCTAGTCAAAGGACTAAAAACCGTTTTGAACAAACACACTGTGCATGTGCATAAATACATGAATTAAATTGATTGTTTTCAGATTAAAATTATTACTTTTGCAAGAAAAGTAAATCTTGCATTTTCAAAGACTATGCACTTCTGTTAATATCAATGCGTTGCGAACATAAAACACGGGTGGATGAACCCGGACTTTGGCAAATTTCGATTCACATTTTTTGGGTCGGATGAGACGCAGCGTGAAACGGACACCCAAATCTTATGAGAAACATAATGAATGAAATTAGTGAAAGCCGGATATGACAGCAACAGAAGTTCCTGACTTACGGCTTCGTTGTCTGCTCAGTCTATGTTATACTGATACCTAATAACATGCTCTTCAAATTTCTCTTTCTTCGGAGTGGAGAGGATCTACAAACATTCATTATTGACACGATGACGCATGAAATGACTTAAGGCATTTTTCAAGTGAGTAACGTTTTTAAATCCTAAGTGTCGATATGGTGTGTTAAAAGTTTATGTAAACAGATTTATCTTTATAGCACAATCCACACTCCAGATTCTAACAACGTTGGTTGAATCGATCTGTTCTGTATCTGATAGGTAGCGTTTATGTAATTACAAATTGCAAAGAGATTGCGCTTTGCGTATTTGGTTAATAAAACGCTAAGGCGCAGCGAATGTAAGGTATATACTGTATAGTCAGAACGGACTAGCTATTTTTATAAGCTTTGTACTGCCAATAGGCAAGGAAACGTGTAGTCATAGTCAGTATTTCAGTATCACGAATTCGTTAGGAGTCTCATTGTAAGTCGTAAGGCAAAAATGAGCACTTCCGCTTCCCTTTCGCTGAGTAAAAATGCCCGATTTATACCCCAAAAATCGCGAAAAGACATGTAAATAACTAATATTCTACCAAAGGCAAAGTCGGTAAGAAGAGTAATCTACATGTGTTCGTCTCAATATAAATATTCTCAATCTGAACACAAGCTCTATAAAAACATTTATTTTGGATTCGATGCTTCTTCCGCTACATTTAAATTTTCATATAAATAGCAATATGAATCGAGAGATAATTCTAGCACGAATAAATTATGACAACCTGGGAGATGCCTGCCTGTGTTTTGAATTGTTAATTGATACAGGTAATTCCGTCGCGCGTCGCGTACTCCGTTGATTGAATCTACTTCTTTGGTAAACCTTGTGACCTATTGTTCTCAAATCGTGTCTGTTTTACCTTTACCTGTGTTGTATTGACATTCTCAGCATAAGCATATAGTATTGGACTCGATCCAGGGAGAATAAATTATTCTGGTCTTTGGCTGTGGGATTGGATCAAGAATTGACATGACATGGACCTGACATGTGGAAATTATAAATGATGGCCGTGGTAGACAATGAGGGCTGAGCCCATCTTCCCGTCCCCGTTTTCTCTCACCCACACGGAGCGTAATGTGCAATTCCTACAAGAATTTCTAATGATCAATTGTTCCTCAACGTTTTACTTCTCTGTGTCAGTAATGCTTGTCAGAGAACCATGTATTTGAAAGGACCGTTTTGTTTCTTCCCATACAGACATAGTTCTGACTGGGGTTCATGTTTTGATAGAACGCTATTAATAACTTCAATCTAAATGTGTATCAGGATCGCCGACGTGATCAGCCATACTAATTGCTACGTTGTCACAAATAGCAAAGGAGGGCGATGGGAGTAGCTTCAATCAACCAATAGCGCCAATGGCGTCTTTAAATAACATATTTTATCCACATTGAATTGGACTACAGTGGCATACCTAAAATGCGGTGCCAATAAATATCACTGAAAATTGCGCATTTTTTGGAAAAGCTTAAATACTGCCATCAGAGTCACGCCTTCCGCTATATAGTGAAATGCATTTGATGCCCTTAGCCCGAAAAAGCGTTTTGGATTACCCGGTTTTTTATAGCTGGTCGAATTTTTGTGAAGATATTTTACGTACTTCTTTGCTAAACTTTTTTTAGGTTTCTTGCAATTGAATTACTTCCTCATCGTTAACCGTTGCTAGTTCTGTATTATAATTTAAGTGTATTTCATGTTTAAGATTAAGCAGGTACAACGACCAGGACCAGGATGATGATGAGTAACGAAAAAGGACTATAACTGCGAAACTTGTAATCTTAAAGTAATCATGCAGTACCTGTAGTAAAAAGTCAAAAAGTACATGAGTATAACCGTGCTCGGACTCGAGTTCTGATGATCTTCTGTAAAGGTTTAGCTGCTATCTAACTGAAATGTTAATTTTGAACAATTTATTAGTGCGAGGATCGCATTGTAAATTCATGCTCCTAAAAATAAACACTTTGAGTTATACTTGCAAGTTTTAAATAAATTCTTGATGCCGTTGTTAGTTGAGTTCGGGTGCGTATTTAAGCATAGATGCGTTCACTGCATTTTAATTACAGGGGTGAATCGAACAATGGGAGCGACAGGTTCGGAATACAAAATTATATTGATTGATTGAGTATGATAAGGATAAAAGATAACCCCTACCTAAATTCTGATTCTCGTTCTACTTGTAATAAAGTTATATATGTATTTTGTCTTTCTTCGGGGTGAATACCGCGCAGCATTTGACTGAACATTGTATTCCGGTAAAAGCCGTTTGCGTTTATTTGTAACCAAATTGCAACTTGCGCGACATCGGTGGTAAATCTAAATACTGCTTAATGATAATGATTCCTCTTGCTTCAATATAAACCCGTATAATTATCGTATTCGTTTCAAACCTTATATGAGTACAAATTTATATTTCAACAATCTCTTAGGTTCAAGTATTGGCATATCAAATTTAATTTAACCCACGACAGTACGGTTTACGCTGATTCGGTTCGGATCCGGCTGTAATACCACGTTGTCGCCAAGTTTCAGTTCAAGAAATACATTCCAAGGTGTTTCCGCTTTCCAAAGTTATTTCTCTTAACGTCAGATGACCGGCATCATCGCAATGAATATACCTTATTGCACGTTATTTTCTTGGCTGAAATAAAACCCTGCCTTCTCTGGCAGATTCACTTTTACTACCTATGGTAATTAACTAATATTAATGGCTGTTCTTCTTGTACCAATCTATTAGGGGAACGGAGTATTCGCCCATGCATAATGTCTACTGACAGGCGTGAAAGCATTGTTTCTTCAAATATTGCATACATTTGAAAGCAATGCCAGAATACCAGTGCCAATGCCAAGGTATCCTATTTCAATTCATTGCAGCTCGATTAGTTTTCGACTCATAAGACAACTGGCACATGGAGATATGATTTGTTGTATAGTATCCTGCTTTACTTTAATGTATGGGTTATTATTAAGCAGGTACAACGACCAGGACCAGGATGATGATGAGTAACGAAAAAGGACTGTAACTGCGAAAGTTGTAATCTTAAAGTGACCATGCAGTACCTGTAGTAAAAAGTTTAACGATATGACGCTTGTATGAATGTGGACAGGCATAAGCTGAGAGCTGAGATGCAAGGATTTCAGCTGTACTATTGTTATCTCCCAATTCTATTTCTGTGTCGGCTCGGTAGTATATTTGCACTCAACCTTTCGGAATATTATTACTACCTCCAATTTATGTTAAACCACATGCACATACCTTTCTTCCCTGTATCAAAGTCAAGGGGAAGATTTTTGCATACCTATGAGCACGAAAGATGAACTGCGAGAGGTGATGTGTGTAAAGGTAATGCAATGAATGGAGACGGCAATGTTTCCGGGATTGATTTTATTTTGTGGGTCAAGAGGGAAGGGTCATCCAAATGGGTGGTATATAAATACTTGTCTAATCTGGGATCATGGTCACAATTAGTTTGTCAGCTATCTTGAGAGCAGTTCTTTCAAGCTCACGAAAGAGTAGAGCACGCTCTGATCTCCAATCCAAAGTTTGTAACTAGAATTCGTATTTAATTTTAGATCTTACATTCATATATTCACTTCAGATCAGAACAATTTTGACAATGGGTTTCAAAGTGCTAAGTAGCCGGAGTCCGTTACCGTGTTTTGCAGTTTTGTTATGTTGTATCAGTTACGGACTTTGTGCTGATTCCACCGTCGGGGCCGCTTACCAAGCGGAAAGCCAGCTTCAAAGTGGACATTCCAATATTGTGCCAAATACAGCTAACAGTGCTAAAGACGCTATTAGTGGGAATTATGGAGTTTCTGCAAATGCTCCACAACAGTATCGATCCGCCTACTACTATTCAGCCCATCAAAAGCCACAATATGCCGGAGGTGTTCCAGTTTTGAATCGGGATTCTTATGTTGACGCTGCCAGTGATTTCGGTTACAACCAGCCGGATGGTGGTCACGGGCAGCCTGGACAACAAATTCCATCTTACCATCCTCCGTCCAACGCTTATGGAATCCAAGATGGTGGTGACGGTATGTACAGAAATACCTTTAAGTAAACCTATGGAAATTTGGTTTACGTGCTGGGTTCTTGTGGAGCGAACTTGTTATTGAAATAATTCTAAAAATTATGCAAAACTTGATGATTGAGCCCAAATTACATTGTTTATTAGTTTTTTCCATTCCATATATTTCATATCGTTTGAAACAATAGAATAAAGTATGTAGGATAACCCAGCTTGAGTTGTGCAAATCGGCATAGATAATTGTCCTTACTTATTTTGGCCTTATTTGCCGTTAGCCGTGTTAGAAATATATTGCGGTCATTTTGCATAAATTACATACCTATTGTGGTTATAATTCGCAGGATACACTGATTTCGACGGAGCAGGAGGAGGCATCGGAGGATTGGCTGGTTTAGCTGGACTTCTTGGGATCAAAGGTTTGAAGGGCCTCGGACTTCTGGGACTCTTGAAGGCCGGACTCCTTCCACTCCTATTTCTGCTACTCCCAGCCCTACTCCTGATTCCACTCTTAATTTTCTTCTTGCCAATCCCAGTCATTACGATTCCCACTCCAGCAGGAAGAAGTTTTGGCGTTAGTTTCAATGAAATTGGTGATAAGATGTCCAACTTGGCCCGAAGCGTCTTGGATAGCGACAAATGCGTTGAGCGCATTACCTGTGAAATGAGCCGATACAGCCGTGGGACATTTGTTGACAAGACTCTCAAGAGGTACCGAATCGTTATAATTGTCCTTAGAAACTTAGAAACAATATTGATGATGTTCTACTAATTTGAAACTCGTATGTTATTCAACAGGATGATCTTTAAATTCGAACAAAATATGCCCAGTCCACTTCAGCGCTTGGCTCGTGCCTACATCGACCCAGTTGCTGGAGCGGGATGCCAACGTTATGGATGCTTCCTCATGGATGATGCTTCAACAAAGAGACACAAAAAAACACAGTAAAGATTAGGAAGATATGTGAACTGGTCTGAAAGATAACAATTTTAACATGCTGCACAACTCGAATGAGTATATAATTTTTAATTTATAAACACGACGATGAACGGCGGGTTTTCATGTTTCGGGCTCAACGAACTAACTTTGGACTTATACTGGAATATTAGTAAATTAATCATGATGGACCGAGTGGTACTAGACTGGGACAATACATCTGTATTTAAATAGCTTCTGTTGTACAATTCATGACTTCATGCGGAGGGTCTTACCGCATGACGTCGACATTCACCGACTCAACTTACGATCTCGACTTTGATTTGACCTGTACTTTTTAATAAATACCAGGGAGTAGCGAGGTACTTGTGACTATCGACTATAGACTATGACAATGTGAGACTTCGGTGACCAAACAGGGTACAGGGTTATTATTTATTTTATATAAATAATGTTCAACTGGAAATACTCTATTATATTTTTGTATTAGCTTGTAATTTTTACGACAAGGAGTTCGGTTCCAGTAATTTAAGGCATAGTATCTATGCATGACATTTTGTAGTTGGGTAAACAAGTTAAATTGTTAGACGTTTGTTGAAATAAATGATTTGTTTTTGTTGACGATTAATATTTGGGTTAACTTTTAAATTAGACCATTCGATTTTAGATTCACGTCGTAAATTAATTCAAATACACTACACCGCTGGATATCTACTACTGCACAGGCGCGGCGGCGAATAACGGCTAACGGTTCCCTGCGTTGCTTTGTACCGTAAAAATATTGATAATGAAGGAATTTTGTTGACCGAAACTTTGACGGGAATATGACTAATTGATTCGCAGTACCAGTTATTTTATACCTTCGATTAATATAACAATTTATTCTTGTTACACGGAGATTGACTGATTCATGCATCATCAAACCTAAAAATATTCCATACTTTTCTATTGGTAAAAGTAGTGAGAAACAAATTCAATGCAAACTTCCGCACAGCCTCAAGTTGGAAACGATTTGACGAAACTATAGCTTCCTATATCTGTGTGCATCCGAAAGGAATAAATGAACCAAAAAAGGTGTATCTTTTCAACAAAAGCACTTGATGTGGCATGAAGCTAAAGAATAGGTTAAGTTTGCTCACAGTTGGTTTCATTACGTATTGGAAGTACTATTGATGACTATTTTACTAGTTACCAGAGTGAACCATGACCTAGTTTTCGGTTCAGTAGGCAATTCGCAATCCGTTGCTTGTTCCAAGGCGATTGGCCCGGTCTGCAGTTTCTCGTTCTAGGAGCATGGGATAATGCGGACCAGAGCCAACGCTCTGATAACGCAGGGAATGGCTATCTTGTGTCCATTCTTGGTGTCGTGGTCTGGCGGTCGTGGGATACCTGTCGTGGTCGCTTCCAACTCGGCTCCATGTAATATGGGCGTTATCCTTTGAAACCACACGCCAATTACCCTGTTGTTCAAACTCTTGCGGAGCGGAACGCGGCGTGGTCACGGGAAGAATTGTTTGCTGCTGCTCTGGTCTTTGGTAACGACGACCGGCCTCGTTGCTTCGTAGCCTTGGGTAAATCGCTTCATTTCCGGTTTCGCCTTTGTAGCTCACGTAGTCACCGGATTTGAGTTGCAGGCCGGACCTGCTGCTTCCGGACAGGTCATCTCCGCTGTGAGCGTAATTCCTTCTCATGGACCGGTAAGAAGCCAGTTGTGAACCATCCCGACGTCTGGCTTCGTGGCTTGTTCGGAAGCTGCCGCTTTTCCCAGCCGAATCCTCTTCGTCGCTTCCAGCGGTATTAACGACTCGGGCCAAAACCTGATAAATGAATTATTCCAGTGAATTGTGCTAGGTTTTTCATTGTTCATGTAATTATGATTTTGCTTCTAAATAACCTCTCCTTCTCCGCGACCGAGCCGTTGAACGTTATTGGTATAGGTAGTAGACTGATGCGGCGGTTGCTGGGCCTGGCTACGTCCGACAAATGAATCTGCCTGGTTTCTTCTCCTGTACGTGATGTGATCATCGCCTCGACTTGCCACAACCCAGTTGGCGTCTCCAATTTCTTCCACCTGAGAATCCAAGTTAGAACTTCGAGAAGAAGAGCCAGATCGAAGTGCAGCTGAACGATGAAATTGCTGATCAGTCCGCCTGCTTGCCCCACTCGCACTGGACACTCCAGCGCTGTTCGTCCTCCAATTGGGAACTCGCTCAGTGTCGGCTCGATATTGTTCGCTACGGCGTCCGCCATGTTCAGCGCTTCCGGTCCTTGTAAGGGTTGAACGCCTATCATTGAAATCAGTGGTAGAAGAGCCTGCACCACGGCGTCGGTATGTGATATGATCTCCACTTCGACTGCTAACTTCCCACCAGGCATTTCCCGATTCGCCGTTCACGGGGTCAACTGCATGAGATTGCCTATCTTCACGGACCGTCGGTCGTGCTCCAGTTCCTCTCCAGTTGGTGTTTCCAGATCGGGTGGACCAAACCCTGTCCCTGTTTGCGGCAGCGGACTGGTATCCGGTTCTTAATTCTCTGTTACCGTGCTTTTGGGTTATCAAGGATTCCAAATCTATTATTTATAATCAGAGTATTAGATTCTATAAATCATTTCGAATAGGTACTGCGGCAGGTCGGATTCCAGGTCAAATTGTCGAAAACCCGATTGTCGAAAATGTGGGGAAAATGGGGAAAATGAAGCGAATGAAATGAAAATGAAATTTTTTACCCGTTTGTCGAAAAAAAATGTGTTTTTTTCTTCATTTTCCCCACCATT